>BPLR01004737.1:0-76581 GCA_021605095.1 Caerostris extrusa
TGGAAAAAGTAAATCCCAGATAAAAGTGCAGGGGAGGGCCGAGAGCAAAAGATAATGGGTGAAGTGCTCTGAGTCGTTTGCTTACGCTGAGCTATTTCCGTCCTCTGCTCCTTTTCTCTTTTAGGCAAACTTTTCTTTTCCTTTTTTTCTTTTCTTCTTCTTTTCTCTTCTTTTTTTCTTTATCTTGATTGAAGCGAGAGTACTGATTTGTCATTGGCTGACATAAATGGTTTTATATGGTTTTCATCGAAAATCTGTAAGAAAAAGAAATCAATGACGAAGATGGCAAGAATTAATTTGTTCATTTTGAAAAGTTTAGTTAGTTGTTGGTTGAATTGTTTCATAGTTGTATAGGCGTTTCATAATAATAGTTCATCATAATTGTTTCATCATAAAACATGACAATGTTTTTTATTTTAAAAATGCAAATCATTTAATCATTGTTGTTTCCAGTTTATATTTGAGAACTTGATATAATAAAATTGCAATCAACTTTTTTAACAACCCTTTAATGATTTTAAGATTGACATTCAAATACTAATAAAATAAGTAAAACATATTTTTATCGATATTTACTATATGTAAAAATAGAAAATTAGTGAATATTATTCATATTATATGTGAATGGAAGGTATAGTACTGAAAAGGTATTTTCGCTCTTTATAGTATATTTCTGAATTTGTCTGATAGAAAAAGACCTGCAATTGTAAAATATATGCATCAATATAGGAAAGGAAAACTGATGAATTAACATATTCTACAATTTTTTTTTGGGGAGGGGGTTCTCTTTCGAAATAAACTTTTATTATTCTGTATTCATATAAAAAGAATGATTGAAACGTATTTGCTCTAAAAAAGCCTCTTGTTGCATTTATATCATAATATTTTTACAACGATCTTATTTCGGAAATATATAAAGTAAATCAATGTAATTATTAGGTAAATATATGGTTATAATAATAAAGAAATCAATATTAATTCTTAGATATATTTATAACTGTGAATTAATGTTTTGAATTCCTTTTAAGTAATGCTAATGCAAGATAAATTTCTGTTTTACAGTTTTTATGATTGTAGACATTCATGGATTAATAAGATTAATTACAATTAAAAAATATTTTTAAACACTACTTAAATGTGGAAGAGGGGTTTATTATCATTCAAAAGATGAAGAAAAAGACATTGCATATACAAAGTAGAGTGTCATTGATGAAGAATGGTGACATAAAAATTAAAAAGTAGTAACTAAAATTGTTTTTCTGGTATAGCTGGAGTAGCTGTACATCATTTTACTATTTTGATGAAAGCAATTATTTTAGCTACAGTTTTTATTAAATTCTCCACTCTCCCTCTGCATATATATTTCTGAAACATTAATTTAATAGAAAATGTAACTTAGCGCAAAATGAAAAATATTCGAGATAATAACGGGAGACCTAGCCGGAGAAGGAGCCAGCCAGCACCCATGGTAATAAAAAATGTCACATAGTATTTCTGCTCGAAAGACGACACAGAGTTCAGCCACAACGAGTGACAGTTTTTAGACTATGACTACAAGATTTAGAGTAACAGCTGTAGCTTGAAGTGAGCTAAAAGGTTTAAGACTGCTTTCTTTTGGGCCAAAAATATTTTAACTTTGCATTTACATTGTCCACACCTAATACAATAGCTATGTTAGTGCCTTGGAGGTTAGGTTTCAAGGTTGTCTCCTTACATTTAGTGTTTCAGTACTTATTAAGGCCTAAAGCTGCAGTAGAAGCTTCTGTGCAGTGATGATGTACTATATACTAACAAAACTCTGCATACGTTGTCTTGTGAAAAAAAAAAAAAAATGCATTTAGAAAATTACATATCTCAAATATATTCTCATGTTCCAATATATGCACATTATAATTTTTATGGATATCGTTTTAATCTGTTATCTGAATAATGTAATGTATTCCTAAAATTACTTTTTTATTTAAATGATACAATGTAAATTCTCATTATTTTCCTATTAATAAAGTTAATTGCTATTGGTGATTTATATGTTTTCATCCTGATAAAATGTCTTCACCAACATTCAATTGTCATATCGTTATGTCTCTGAAGTTGGGATTTATGGTCATACCAATTTTATTTAGGAATTAAAATTTAGGTTGGGATTTATGGTTTTACCAATTTTTTTTTGTAGGAATTAATTTTACAACTAAGCTTCAGGTAAAAACTAAACCAAGGTCATCCTTAAACGACCGTTTCTAAATTCATAAGCAACGCTAGGCATTAAAACTGTAATAAAATAAAAACTAAATGACAAATATGCATATCGTGTTCACCTACGCTTAAGTTAAAACTTGTAGAACAGAACTTAGCATTTCGTTGCATAAATATACCTATTCTTCAAACTGCAGTCTATTTCCTGACAGTTTTTCCATGTCCAATTATAATTTTTTTTTTTTTTAAGAAAAAAGGAGAACTCTATATTTTTAGGATCCAGGGTTGAGCTGAATATATCCATCCACGTGGGACGTCAGTAACTGTGGTAATGAATTTCTGACTAATAGCCATCACTTGTCGTCCGCTTGAGATGCTAATGGCAACCAGGCTGCAAATCGTCGGATTCAAATGCTACCGGAAGATCTTCCAACAGTTATGGCCGCAGGATTCCTGAAGCTTGTTGGAATCCTCGCTGACAGTTAAACGATATTTATTCCTGCGGTTTGGCTCCCTTTCTACCTGAGGGCATCGACTGCTTCTGTAAAAGATCACGTTTTGGGAAAAAAAAAAGAAATAAGAAAAGATATGCGTGGTGTGGTATGTTCAGTGGGAGGCAGACAAGCATCAGATCTGAGTTACGGTTGCCTTGGTTCAGTGTCATTGTCAATGGTATGGCATGTTTAGTGTTTATCCAGAGTTTATCTGAAAGTAGCCGCTATTTTGAAGTTGGTTATTTCATATATGTCGTCGTATTGCAGTGTATTTTTTATTTACCATAATAATCTTTTGTTAAAAAATGCTGTTTTGCGTTTTTTCCCTCCCCCTTCTTTTTTGCTTTCAAATATTTGTGATAATGTTAGGAATAATTTGAAAAATAAAATATTAAAAAATTATTATACCTTTCTATGTTTTAAATTTTTTTTTAACTATATTGAATTTTCAAAGGATTAAGTGTGAATTTGAATAGTGCTGACATGTATTTACATTCGGATGTCATTGTTGCATTTGAACTGCTACTCAAATTTACATTTAATAAATGAAGGGATTATGACAGAATTTTATGGAGGAAATTTTGTGTGTGTAATATATTTTCTAAATTATAGCACATAAAATATTTTCCATAACAAAAAGTGAATTTCTAAAAAATATCATAGAATTATGGATTCAAATGAAAATTACTCAATTATTATTAATGGTATTGGAATTCAAATAATTACTTCTTTACCAATTCCTTACTGCTGACATGTGGTACATGGTGCTCACATCTACCACATTCATATTATTGTTGCATTAAAAATGCTGCTCCAGATTTACATTTAATAAATGAAATGATTAAAAAATGTTACATTACAAAATTTTATGGAGTAAATTTTGTGTATGTATATCTTTTTCTAGATTATAGTACAGAAAATATTTTTCATATTAAAAGAGAATTTTTTAAAAATATGGTGGAATTATGGATTCAAGTGATAATTTTTTCGACTCTTTTATTCTTTTTTTGATATTAATGAATTAACTTTGAGTTTATAAATTGATTTGTGTATAATAGCAGTGATGCATTATTAAATATGTAAATTTTCGTTGAATTAAGTGGAAGTTTTTCACATTACAGAATTTTAAGGGGATATTTCATTCTTCGGAAAATGCACTGGAACTATTTATCACATAGTAAACTTTACCTCAATTGAAATAAAAGAAAGCTTCAAATTCTGATGTTAAATATGCGTTCGATATGGATGACATCATCCATCTGTTTTTATTTAATTTGGCGTTAAAATATGTGTCCATTTTTTAAAGCAAAAATAAACAGTATCGTGAATTATCAGCAGTGTTTTGGTAACTCAAGCAGAGCAAAGCTCTTAAAATGAGGCATAAAGCAGGAACTTGCCAAATTAAAGCAGACTGTACTGAAGTTGGAAGAGACGCTTTTTCTCAGTTTGAATTTTAGTTTCTAGATTACTTTTAACTTCCATTAATTGTTATATATGGTGATCGTAAAAGTACGCAGAACACTCAATTAAAGCATTTTCATATTCATTGGTACGCAGAGGGTACTTGGTTATTAAGGTTTGCGTTTACGAGTCTCTGGCAAATGCAATTTTAAATTAGATAAACTTTATGCATAAAAAAAGTTTGCCTTAATCTCTGTCGTTAAAAAGTTATTTTTAGTTTCCTTGATTGTAGGTTTTATCTCACAAATTTCGGAGAGGTAGACAGTAAATTGTTCTTGTTGTGATAAACTTTTAAAGTCATAAAGTAGCTTCAAATGTAAATCTTTTTGCCATAAAAGTTTAATATGGTTTTCCTTCGAAATATTCGGCAAGAATCCTAAATTTATTTCAAATGCGTCCATGTTAAGAATATTGAGATTTTGATGTATAAAATCAAACTCTTTTATTGAAAATATAAATTTAAAAATAATGTTAATTACTAGCTAAAATTAAAATAAATAAAAAGTAAAAAAAAAAAAAATGTTGGACACACTGCTGAAAAATGTTTTTCAGTGATTCATAATTAAAAACAGTAATGCTATCTTATGAAGGATTTTAGATAGTCTCCTCAAAAAGCAAGTTATATGTATATATAAAGCAAGACAATATAAATAAAATTTCCATTTATAATTGGAATGGAATTATTTCATAATACAAATAAAAAATTATGTTAGAAAAAAATGATATTCTTTTTATAGTAGATATGCAAGATATTCCCTAACAAGAAATGATTTTGAAAATCTTTTTATGAGTATGATTATATCTCTTTCGGGAATCTTTTTTTTTTTCTTTGCCATAAACCATTGATAATAAGATCTTCAACAAATTACTTCTCTTTAAATCATTTGATTGATATTTATATGAAAAATATTTTTTAAATACATTGAATTAAATGATAAGCTGGCTAGGAATGTACAATCTTGAGGCAGGCCTGCCTCATCATTTTACTTTAAAAATAATTCGTAATTTTAGGAAAAATTTATTATTTTATAACATATATAATGAGTTCTAACGAAAATTAAAATTACAGAATTAAGAAGAAAAAAACTGTCAGAATTTGCTGTCTTTTCCACTTTTTGCACGTGCTGCAAAGTAAAATATAAAAATAAAATTCAAATTTGCAATTCTGTTATAAGTTGAATAATGTCATTTTATATTACTACTTATTTTTCCAATATTGCCTTTAATTAAATGGTCAGTTAATGCAGTCTGTGCGATTACATTGTTCAAAATAAATATTGCCGAACTATAATTAGTGCAATCATTCTTGACATTTTCCAACAATTTTCTCGTGGTTAATGGCATTCTTTCAGAAAAGTGGCAAAAACCGCAATGGTTTTACATCATTTCTCTAATTTGACGGTTTATGTCAACGGTTGAGGCAGTTAGAGATTTGATCTTTGACCCAGGTCGGTGTGTTTGTTTCTTGTAATTTATCATTCCCCTTTTGCCCTGATTCCTCTCAGACGGTGTGGAAAATTGGATCTCCTCCCTTTCTTGCTTTTCCAAATCTTCATTGAGTGGTCCTTTGCTGTCTGCCTCCCTGAATAGTTCCATGAAACCCCCTTATCCAAAAGGGTTTTCAGTCCATTAATCACCGGGTGACGTGGCGGTGAGAATTTCAGAATTAAATTTTCTCTCAATGTGTTTCTTGTGCAATTTCAGTCAGCGTACAAAGCTGGTGGTTGTGGTCTCATGCCCTGTTTTCGAAAGCATCATCGGTTCATAATGTATTTGCTTTTCTTTAGATTTGTGAATTACCAGTTGTCTTCTTAATAAATGTTTTCTTGATACATTTAAATTGTAAAAATGTTTTTATTCAATCTCATGTAATTTTTGGTTGCACCGTATTATTTATACTATTTGCATTAGTTGCATTCTCATTGAACTACTTCAAATGCATCATTTTCCCAATGGTATATTTATTTTCTGTAATTAATATAAATCGGATTTTTTTTACACATACATGTGATGTGGCGGGAGGATTTCAGAATTGAATTTTCCCTCAATGTGTTTCTTGTACAATTTCAGCTAGCTTACAAAGCTGGTGGTTGTGTGGTTTCATGCACAGTTTTTAAAAGCATCATCGATTCATATTTTTTTTTTGTAACCTGCTTCTCATTAGATTTGTGAATTACCAGCTATCTTACTAATCAATGTATTTTTGATACATTTTAACATTTAAATTGTAAAATTGCTTTTATTGAATTTCAGTCAGCGTACAAAGCTGATGGTTATGTGGTTTCTTGCACAGTTTTCATAAACAACATCGATTCATAACCATCTTCTCGCTAGATTTGTGAATTATCAGTTCTCTTCCTAATAATAAATGTATTTTTGATACATTTTAACATTTAAATTGTAAAATTGCTTTTATTGAATTTGATGTAATTTTTTTGATTGCACCTGTAGTATTTATACTATTCGTTGTATCCTCATTGAACTACGTTTTCCAATGATGTATTTTCAGTAATTAATATAAATTGATGTGTATGTTTTTCTTTTTTTTAACTCATCTGAAAAACTGATTTGTAAATAAGTTACCTTTTGATAAAAACAATTTCTAGGATGACGTGGGTAGTCTTGGATAATGTTATTTGAAACCAGAATTGTTTTAGTGATTGTTTTGGAGATATTATTAATTGGAAAATTGTTTAAAAGTGATTTTTTTTTTTTTTTTTTTTTTTGTCGTTTTAAGAAAAAAATTCTTTTTTAAAAAGCTAAACTAATTCTTGTTACACTTCCAGTTATAAACCTGTTTAACAGCATTATACACTTGATCAATAATTATACAAAAATTAGAATCTTGTTTTCCTGAATTTAATCTTATTATTATGATTATTATTACTGTAGAAAACAATTTTGATAGTTTGTTTTCAGTCTTCGTTTGTTGAGAAAAATCCTTTGAAACATGAAGAAAAAAAAAAAAAAAAAATTTCAATTTTATATGGAAATTTCGATCATTAAAAAGTAAAATTTACTTTACTTATTTGAAATTGTTATTAAAAATTTTTAACGGTTGTTAATTTTATTATAAAATATTTTCGAATAAACAAATTGGATTTGAATATTGAAATGGCTGTCTGTCATGTTTCAGTAGATGCATGTTGCGTGGGACCAATTTTAAACTGATCGCAAATTTAAATAGTAATATTAGAACTTTCTCTCAGTTTTTGGATTAAAATGCTTAAATAGCTATATGTTAAAACTTTGTGGTTGAACAATCTATCTCAATTAAAAAAAAAAGACGCATAAAAACAATTCAAAAAGCTTTCCGCCAATTCTTTCTATTAAATTATCCATTCTCTAAACTGAAATGGAAAAAGTTGAACCATTTTTTTTTTCTCCATCATGTTCTTGCCCATAACTGTCGGCTTTAGAATAAAAACGTACAATTTTTTTTTCTCCTCCCCGTCGTGCTATTTCCTCCTTCCTTGAAATCGATGATGGGTTTTGCTGTTTTATAAAAAGACATTTGCCGACTACCCGCAAGTATAACCGAATTACTTTTAAGTCGTGGCGCCATCGATTCCAAATGTTACTGACTTGCGGGTTTCTCTTTAAAGAAGGCATCTTGGAATTGCATTTAACTGGACTTGGTCATGCAAAGATAGATTGTTTCAGCTACTGGGAAAAGTTTGAGGTTATTTTTTTCTTTTTTACATTTCAAAAAAAAAAAAAAAAAATTCCTTCCTTTTACTGCTGTTTAATGTACTTCGTTGAAGTTGAAGTTACTGCAGTTCAATTTAAAATTGAAATGGAATTTTTAAAAAAACAACAAAAATTATTTTGTTATTTTAGTGTGGAACATTTTTTTTTTTTTTTTTAACTTGAGTCTCAAAAAAAAATTCGTCATCTACTCTGGTCACGAAATAATGTAATGGCTTCTCTCTACTCAATAAAATTCATTTTTCTTTTAAGACCCTATGAGAAAAAAATTTTTTTTTCTTCTTAGTTAAGATTAAATTTCTTTTTTTTATTTACGACTTAAATTTGCGGTTTTTATAATATTTTCTTGTTTTCTTCACCAATTTCCATTTTTAATTTAATTTATTTTCTAAAAGTGGAGTGTTCATCACTAGCAGACATAGTAGTTTTGATTATTTTTGTGGTACCAAAAATAATCAAATGAATTCTTTGTCATCACTTTTTTTAAAGATGAATGCATTTTATTGATGGTTATTACATAAACACGGCAAAATTAAAGTACTTATTATTTTCGAAAAACTCTTTGAGTATATTTGTATTAAAATTATCATGTGCTTAAAAGGATTTATACAAATAAAAATTTATATCTTTTTATTCTTACTGATCTCAAGTTAAATAAAAAAACGTTTTCATTATTATTAATATTATTTCAAATGTCAAGGCAATGTAAAAAGGGCGAAAATACAGAATAACAAGAAAAAGGAAATGTACACAAAAAAAGAGTTCAACATAGTTAACCAAAGTCATTGCCTTAAGAGTTCTCTAGCTTGCCAAGTATCTCGCCGTCGCCGTAAAGTACCAAGCAACGATAGTGATGAGCTCGGTTCATTAGTTCTGCCAAATTACTAAGAGGGCAGTTTGGTTGGTCGAAAATCCCGATGCGATGTACATGTTCATTAGATCAATTATTTTTGATTGAGACAAGTCACCAGCATTCCATTGCAATGCACGCAGGATAACCGGACGATCATGTCGAAAACAGTAGACCACTTAGCCGTATAGAATGTTGCCCAGGGTTCCCCACCAGGAGGTAGGTCTACATTGCAGCCCTTAATAAAAACGTTAGTGTGAAAAAATTGTTATTGAATTGAAAATACCAAAAAGAGTTTAATGAGTTACAAGATGACATGGGAAGTGCAAAAATAACATTATAGATAAGGAAGAAAGGAAGTGAGAGTATAAAAAGATAAAGTTAAAGTAATTATCACCTTATTAAGATACGTCATGTCGTAATAGAACGTAGAAATACAGATAATGTTTAATCCCACACTTCCTGGTGTATGTTTAAGTTTTATTGTTCTATAGGTCTGCAAGAAAAATGTTGTTTGGTCTTACTCCATGAATAGATCAAAATCAAAGACCGAAAAGGCTTTTAAAAGACTGGTGTAGAGCGAATAGGCGAGAAACATAATTAAGAAAGAACATTTTTCGTCAAATATTAGTTTATAAAATGTATAGTTAAAAGCAGTTTTATATAATTTAATCATGGTTTAATCTTAATAAAACTTATCCACATTATGCTTTCATTGCAACAAAGTGTAAATATTAAAAAACACTTTGAAAAGGAAATGATAAAAAAATAAAACCAAAATACTATTAAAAAGACTAATGAACGATTTAAAACTGTAAAAGGCAAGCAAAATGTCGAGAAACAAAATTAAGAAAGAATATCTTGCATAAATAGAATTTTTCTTTCTTTAAAATTTTCTTTTATTGTTTTTCATACATAAATGTAGTAAAGAAAAAAAAATTAAATGAGATATTTCGTATAAATTTTTAATTAATAAATCATTTATTCAAAATATTGCCAAGAATGTACTAAGCTCATACCTTGTAGTATATTTATGGCTAGATAATAGGGCTGATGGGCTAGATAATAGCCTCATAACCATCATGAGGCTACTACCTAGCAGATAAGAGTACGATAAAAAAATAAATAAATAAAAATATTCGTAAGTAGAGTACGACTTATTTAAATACGTAAATATTAAAATTTGTATTATATTTATTTGAATAGTGTATATTTATATGAACGGATTATGAATTGAAGTTATGGTAATTCATCGTGGATATAATTTTTATATGTTATGAATTATAATTATAAATCATGTTTATAAAAGATGACATATTTGAAGCTAGTATTGCGTTCTTAAATTTATCTATAGAACATATTTGAATTACGTTATTGTTTTTTGAGGAAGTTCAAACAATACTGAAGATAATACTAAAATATCTATTGAATCATCAATGATGCTATTAAATTGAAAATTTCGTGTTTGAATTGTTTCATTCGTCATTTTTTTTTTTTTTTTTTTTTTTTTTTTACAATACTTTTTATAATTTTACAATGTTTTATAGCTGCTCTGTAGCAACAGCATAATTTGCATGTGTTACTTTTATCGCACCATTTTTTTACTTGCTATCGATTCTTAATTATCTTTTATATTCCCCACCTCAAACATCCGCTTTCATTTCTTTCAACCATAAATCACCTCCGAATGTTTTATGACATCCTTTCACCCCTAATTGAAATATCGTTTGATATTTTTATTATGCTATGTCTATTAACTTGCTCTCTCGCTCTGATAGCTTTTCTGTTGATATCATTTATCAGAGCCCTGGGTAATAGGAAGTCATATGTCAATATCCAATCCTATTAGCTTTTTCCAGTCTTCGACTGCCTGTGATCCCCCTCCGTTTCTATTATCGTTTGATCACCCCATCCCCCTTAAGGCCTCCTTTAATGTCCTGTAATCAAAGTAGAGCTTTCCGATCAGTTTTCTTTTAAGCACAGTCGATACCAGGTTTCGATCCGATTTGATGGTGATTGTGTTCCGTTATGGTGGGGATTTGTCTTTTGCTGTAATTTTGTTTTAAATTAAGATGTACTGTACTGGTGCTGTACTTTGTAGATAGATAACTTCTGTAACTCTAGGTGATGAAGCTATCTACAGAAATATTGATAGGTTTTCTGATACCTTGTAGTTTTAGTGTAAAATAAATCAAAGTGTCACATTCGTTAACATAGTTACTATTTGCAAGGGCTTAGAAAAACATGATCCATTTTTTTATATCCATAGAATTTTAATTTTTAATAATTTCTTTAACAGAACAGCTGTAAAGTTAAAGTGCATGCATCAAATATAATGCGACGCACATAAAACCGTAGCACTGATAAAATGGCTGTTAAATAACAAGTTTACTGGAGTATTTCATTTTGGAATACGTCATTTTTTTTAAATTCTATATTCAAAAGATTTTCTTAAATTTATCATAGATATTTTATTCTTTTTTGAAAGACAATTACATTAATTTGAATTCTATTAATTTCTGCCGAATTATTTGATGTTTCCGTCATTGTTTCGTATATTTATTGCAAACAGTTGAGTTGTTCCACAGCTATGAATGTAAATCATTTACTTTCACACGATTTTCCATAAATAAATAAATAAACCTACAATTATTTTGTGGGGTACTTTAATTTAAACATGAGTTTAAATAGTAATCAAAAAATTACTATTTGCAAAAAAAAAAGATAGATTATTTTTATTTTATCTTTTAAAAAAATATATGATTCTTAGATGACAACTATATATTAATGCATGTTTTTTAATTTCATAAAAATTGTAATTAAAATTGTTTCATTAAGTATTCCAATCTTTGACGTGTGGATTTAATGCTTGCAAATCAAGTGCAAAAGGACGAGAGTTTGATTCCTATTTGCAGCGTTTAAAAACTCTGTTAACAAACCACAGGCATGTTTTATATTTCTTTATAACCATTGAATTTAAATTTTTTTAATAGTTTGATTATATATTATAGCTTTTTTTATATTTTAGTTCATTTGTTATTTGCAATTTTTGTACAATACATCAAATTCCACCATATTCTTTATTTTTATGCCGCCTGGTGACCAATTGGCTAGCTCTATGGCCATTGGTTTCACTGACTTTAGATTCGATGCTGCCTGGTGGTCAAGTGGGTAGCGATCTGGCCGTTGGTATCACAGGCTTCAGGTTCGAATCCTGGCCTGGATGCTTGTTAATGGTTAACCGTCGATCCTGATCTGTTTAATCCTCGTGTGCACAAGACCATAGGCGCCAAACCAAACCAATCAGGTTCGAATTCTAGCGGTTTCTTTGGCATGGGTATTTGTTAGGAGTTTGAATCCACGTTACACTGCAGGTCTCAGTCTAATTAACCTAAAATGTGTATAAAATGACCGTAGTGCGAACAAACCAAACCAAATGTATATTTTTATTATTTATTTACAAACTATGCGAGTTAACAGTCCTGAATTTTCACATCTAATGATTATTTTTATATTTGCTATGAGTATATAATTTTTTTACTAAATATTATTAATTTTTATTTTGCGTTGTGATAAACCTCTTTTACCTTTGATGAATCGGGTGTGAATTTGTTCAACGTTACAGATCTTATTGACAAATCTTCAACTCCTTTCAGATGCAGACAGAAATCCTGCCACACAAGTAACACCTCTTCTATTGACGATTTTTAATAAGATTAGAACAAACCTACCAAATAAATATTCTAATTAATTTACATTATCTATGAGATAAACATATATTCCACCTAAGTTTATGCGTTAGCTTTTTGATATAGGCTCCGTGGCTTTTTTCTCCATAACTCTATTTATTTATGGGATTGTACGTGACCGAGAAAGATCATTTCGAGGCAATCGATAAACTGATCACGTCCTACTCTTATTTCCTTTATCAGCTCACTGTATTTCGTGTGGGATTACATTTCCCGACTTCGTGTCCATCTGTGATTACTCGCACATCCTTTCACATATCATTTTCACCCTTCGGACTTTTTTTTTTACATCTTATATATACTAGGTTTATAGCAAAGCCAAAGGATTTCTTTTTTGGCTCAGTGCTATAACGATAAGCTGTCCTCTTCAAGATATTGCAGTGGATAGTTAAAAAAGAAAAAAAAAGCAATGTATATTTTTGTATGTAAGAATCAGAGAAAATACGAATATTTTATTGGAATCATATATATTAGGGGCATTGTGTGCCTGTGCAAGTTATGTAAGAGTCAGAGAAAATTGAGTATATTTTTTGTTATATAAGAATGAGGGGCATTTGCATGAAAATATGCGAAGTTATAAATGTTTCGTTATTCAACAATAAATATGTATTGACCGATGGGCTTGACCGTTGCTTATCTTTGAATTTATTGGAATGATTATATATATCATGAGTATATTTTTTTATATACAATGACTTTTTATCATTATTTGGCTTTTGATAACAAGTTACATATATCATGAGAATTTTATAGGCAAGCAAATTATTGTAGTGTTTCAATATTGCTAACCATATTTTGTTATATTTATTATAATTGATATACAATTATTTTGATTAAAGAATTGAGTGAAAAAAATGAAAAAAATCTTTTACTAAATTTGTTTAAAAAAGAAAAGAAACATGCTCTAGGAACAATATTTCGAATAATGCACAATTTCAAAATCTCATTAAATAAAATTGTATATTTATTCTTAAAGAAAATATCATAAAACATTTTTACATGGAGTAAAAAATTATTATCCCGGGCATGCATCACTGGGAACATAAGTTACTCATGTACATCATGTAAATTGTTTGTTCCAGATAGTTTCAGAATTAGCGCTGTAGGGTGGTTGTGTTGTACACTTTATATAGGCAATAAATATCGTAGGTTAAAATTGCTATATATTAATTTTGTCAGTGTTAATATTAATTAATTTATTTGGGGCCTGAATGGCCAAGTGGCCAGCGCTCTGGCGCTCGGTACCACAGGTTTCGGGTTCAAGTCCCGGCGGTACCATGGATGTCTGTAGTGGTTTCGGAATCCTCTTTAAACCGTAGGCCCCGATCTAATAGGATCGTAGAGCGTTGCGGGGCATTGTTACTCCGCGTCCGTGGCTTATCTTCAAGTTACACGCGCCCCATGGGTAATGCAAAGTGAGTAACGTCTGTGCAGCGCTTGCTTAAGGCATCAAGACCAAGCTGCCTAAGTGTTTGCCAGCTGCATTAGAACAAAAAAAAAATATATTAATTTATTTGCATTGCATTTATCGTAGAATAATTGATTGTGCTAAAATAATCGGCACAAATTTTTGTCATTTTAAAAAGAAATAATTATGAATTTGATAATTGTAACAAAACAGGCATGTTTTATGTTTTTAATGACAACTACTCTATCTCTCTCTCTCTCTCTCTCTCTCTATATATATATATATATATATATATATAATGTATCAGAGTACTGTGTCTCCTTCTGTGCTTTTTATGTTAAAGCTCGAAGGTCTGTTTTACAAAATTGTTTATAATAACACTAACCTCACAAAATTACAAACTCGAAATATATAAATAGATTGAAATAAAATAAATTATACTTTACTTAAATACTTTATTCTGTTAAAAAATATTATTAAATAGTGTACAATATTTTAGAAACTTTTGAAATAATGTGTAATAACAATTTTAAAAAAGCCAATTGACTAAAACTTCCGGTCATTAGATTGCTTGTTATTTAAACTATTAAATGTTACTTCAATATTTCAAAACAGGATAGAAATGTATTTTTCCGTGTATAAGCCGAGTGCTAACGATAAACCGCCAATTATCGCTAAATATAGCATGTTTTTATTTCTTAAATTTATAAAATTATCCGTTTCTTGAAATTGAGGTGTTTTCGAAATTGTTTATGTTATCTGTTTGTTGCGTCGTCTCCAAAACGAAAAATCTGATGTTGGCGAAATTTGTCCAACTCTAACGGAAAATTACCAAAACGTATACCAGAAATGTTAATAAAATACCTCAAAAAATTAAAGCATAGAAATAACAATGGAAAAAAAATTCCTTTAATCTTTTATTGTACTTTTTTGTGTGTTTTGAATGCTACTTTTATACAAAAAGAAAAATAAAATGCCATCTTCAAAGTACGTCATACTTTGAATTTGCAAATAATTCTGTTTTTTATTTATTTATTTCGGCTTATTTAAGAGTTTTGGACATTAGGAAATTTTTTTTGAAGAAAACCGCATTGTCGGTCTATACACGGATCGGTATTTGAAAATATACAATAATTATATCCACCAAGAAAATATATATATGTATATATATATATTCATTTTTGAACTAATAAAAAAAAAATTTTAACCTAATGATGTGCTGGATGTTTTATTATTTCGAATTATTTTTCTGTTTCCACTTTAATTAAAAAATTAAAAAAACTATGGTAAATTTATATGCCGCCTTTTTTAAAAAAAAATAAGTAAAAAGTATTTAGAAAAAAAAAATGTGTAAAACATGCATCCATATAGTATGAAACTTAATTAGTCCTCCATCCGTTTACAATGTATTTTAAAGGTACATTTTTAATATAAATAAAGGAGAAAGGATTTAACTTTTTGACTCTATTTCTACATTGTATTAAATATTTTTATGTAAAATGTAATTTTAACAAAACCTCCAAGAAAGTAATTCCTTTTAGATGAGTTTATTTAAATCACTCACTTCTTTTGTTCATGTGCAGGGGATGGTTGCTTTTATAAACGAGTTCCTTTAATAAAAACATTTTTCTAATTTTCCCTTACGTTTTGATCATTTTATAGCCCCACCACATTGTTTGGTAAATACATAATTTTCTTCTTCCTTTTATATTCTTCAGAACTGGTAACCCTTCCCACACACACACCGCTCAGTTTTCCTTTCTTTCTCTGTATCTTTATAACCTTCTCAATTTAATTTTGCCACTAGATATATGTTATTAGTTTCGCATAGCATCTGCATAGAAACGACCTCGTTTTTTTTATTATAAATTTAGGTAGGATGATCTCTTTTCATGCATAAAATTTGCTTCGTATTTAACTAAATTCATTCAGCTGTTTGAAAACGATTAAGTAAAAATTAAATCAATATTTCTAGAGTCTATTTGATAAAATAGGGAAAATTTTTGTTATCAGATCTCACTTTTAGTATATACTAGCAGATATGACCTGGCAATGCCCAATTAAAAAAAAAAAAACATTACTAGCTTTTAAAATGTCTAATAATGTTAGTATCTAATAATGCTAAATAATCTAATAATGTCGACCTTTGCAAGATATTAATCCGAATATTTTTAATAATTTTTTATGATTTCATTCGCTCTGATTGCAGACGCCGTACAACTTTCGCAGCTCTTGGTCGTGTGCTTTTCTGTTTACCATTGCCTTCCGAGACTTGTCCTGAACTATTTAAATTCTTTAAATATCCATGTTAGTAAAAAGACGCGTGATTTTTCATTTTTCTGCAAAATCCATTTGACTTTCGACTATAAGTTGCAACAGTTTCTGTCCTACTACACAAAGTTCGTAGAATTGTAAACGCGAGGGAAAAAAAATTTTTAAGTCCAAAGTCTAATGTAAGGGTCAACCCGTCCTTGAGAGGAGGATCGATTAACTTAGACTTCACGGTTATAGCTTTTTGTAGGAATGGATGAAGGATTTTTACTACCTGAAAAAATATTTTTAAAATCTAAAATTTTGTATGGAAGTAAGTTTTATGGTTCACTACCAAACTTTAAATAATTCACAACTCTGCTCAATCTCTACTCTACTCAAACTTTAAATAAACTTCCATTATATTGGCAAATACATAAATAATAGCCGATAAAAAAATACGGACTGTTTCTCCTCGTTTTTTGTTTCCTTTTTCTCTCCATTATAAGGTAAACAATTTAGTCACATCCACATTTACAACCTGACCTTGATTCGATTAGTTTGTAATCAGTCACTGTAATGAGAGTAGTTTACTTTTCTAGTTCCTTTTGAAAAAGTTTGACTTTTCAGTGATGGTAGGCCTATTTAAAAGTTATTTTAATATCATGAAAGTAAAATAGCATGGATGTGACTAATATTTTAATTTATAATATTTTTTACTAATAGCATCAAGTAGTAAACTGTATATCTTAACAAGAAAATCTGCATATATTCGTCTTCTTATACAAATATTTATATCATTGTGTCTAATAAAGGTGCCATCTAAAAGAAAAGTTCTGGGTATATTTAACAGTATTTATATACAAGGAGTATTTATATTTGTAGCAGTATTATTCATATATTTACACTCAAAGGATAAGTTTATAATCAGTCACTGTTATGAGAGTAGTTGCCTAGTTCATTTTGGCAAAGTTTGACTTTTCAGTTATAGTAGGCCTTTACAAAAGTTATTTTAATATCATGAAAGTAAAATAGTATTGATGGGAATAATATTTTAGGTTATAAATTTTTTATACTAATAGCATCAAGTATTAAATTGTCCATTTTAACAAGAAAATCTACATATATTCGTCTTCTTAGTCAAATGTCTATATCATTGTGTTTAATAATCTAAAAAAAGTTGGTGGTATTTTTCTATTGCAAAAATGAAATCAAACAGTCGACATTCTTCTCACTGTATTACTAATGATGTCCTTCTGGTTAAGAAAAAAAGCTAAAATTCCCACCAAATTAAAAAAAAATACGTAGTAGATAAAGTTGAAGGACTTTAAAAGAATGATTAAAAACAAGGAAAGTAAACCTTCTAAAAGCTCAAAATAGAAAGAAGACGAATGGAAAATGGTTCTGTTTGATATTGATCTCGCTAATGTCCTTCATATTAAATTAAAAGAATAAAAAGAAGATAAAAGTAATTTTTTCTCAAAAACAAAAGGGATAACTTGGTAAAATACGAAATATATAGAGTGCCATCAAATACCTTTCTGCTTTAGGCATCTGTAACTAAAACTAATGAATGGTATGAAACCAAATATACAGGCTGTGAAAAAGCATTGAGAAATGATTTCCAAAAACACTTTAGCAAAAGAGTCGCTGATTGGAGAGGCTTTTTGCGTTGTCAGAACTGACAAATAGTCAATAATTGCATTGAACACTTGTAAAATGGATTATGCAAAAATTTCTTTAATATTTGAATAATAAAAAAAAATTAAAATACAGAAATGAATGATAGTGTCACAGTAAACAAAATTTATGGAAAATAATATTTTATTAATCAGCAGTAAGGTCTACTGAACCATGTGCAAAATTTTCCAATGTGCTGAGCGTCCCTGTGCCTAAGATACTTCAACCGGTGTAGGGACGTTCTCTACTACTTCTTGTAAACTGTCACTTTGAATGTTTGTTACAGTATATCTCGTGTTCTCTTTCAAGGTACACAATTTTGCAGCAGCAACAGCATATTTAAAAATCATCATATATATCATCACGTATTTAAAAATATTCCTGCAGTAAAAGGTCGTATAGGGAGATGTCCGAAAACAAGGTGGCAAATGCTTCAGAAAACAGTAGATAATAAATTTCCCATTATCTATTTGCTAAAATTTTCTAGCATGTACATGACAGTAATATAAGATTTACCCCTATCGGCTACTTTTGAACTTTTAATCTAATGTCCGCATGCCTTGCACCGTCTGTAAATGACATTTTCTTTTATTAAGTTCATTAGTTTACCTGTGCATGCTTCCAAATTAAAATTATTAACCCCATTACATAAAACTATTTTGAAGACATAAATAATGGGCTCCTTTTGCAAAAGTGAATGAAGGGGGGAATAAAAGATTACTATTTAAACAAATACAAATACCTTCAGAAATACGTGAAAATAAAATTAACTCGTATCAATGTGATAATGATGAATAACTATATTCTTCAAATGAAGATAAGCAAAGTTCATATGATCCACTACCCCTATCCGGAAAAAAAGATGTAGGAAGAATATTTTAGAAAATAATATTGTGGCAGGTTTCGTTGCTACAAAGTTAAAATTTTACAAATCAATAGTTGCTTTTCATTTATTTTACAAAGTTAAAATAATGGAAAAGCAATTATTGTTTTAAAAACAATTTAAAAGATTAGCATAATAATCCATCTGACTATTGTGTAAAAAATCTTATTTGACGTCTGAGAATAAAAGCAGCGAAAGCAGAACTCAAAATTTAAGGAACGAGTTTTTAGTTGATTTTTCTTCGACTGGGATGAAGAAAGTTCACGAAACATTGTAGGCCGTGAAACTGGTGATCAACTACCAATAATTGTTTCAAGAAGAGGCATTAGACCAATGAAGGAAGACCAATTACTTTTAACTCGAGAACAGAGAAAGACCAATTACTTTTTACTAAAGACCAAAGGAAGACCAATTACTTTTAATAACAAAACTTCCATCATGAAGAATAATGTACTGTTTCAATGAACTATTATTCATGAAACCCTAAAATCCTGGAAAATTATTCATTAAATAATACAACTTTAGTAAATAGAGGGTTACGGGAGAGTAGCATGAGCAGAACAAAGAAATTATGTGGATGGCTCACCCTCATCATGTCAAATCATGGGCGAGTCAGTTATTGTTAAATTGAGTTGGATTTGAATAGGTCTGATAAGAAAAATATTTAAACGATTTATAAATTTGTAGAGCTCAATTGCTGGCAGAGTTTTTGACTGCCATGTTTGGTGTTTCAATCCACACAAGTCATTAACAGTGAATTAGCTATCATCAAATTTGCAAAAATCAATTTAAAGAGTTCCAGGCTTAACAAGAAAGAACTTTTTTAGAACTCACGATTTCATGTAGGTGATCACAAAAGAGAAATTCTCTTTAGAGATCCAGGGATATTGCATCATTCTCTATGAATGGAAAGGCAATTTACTCACTCAAAATATGTTTATTCAAAGATCAGTTTAAACTTTCCGAACTGAAATACGGATATTATGGGTATTTGTTCCTTATTGTGAAAAGTTATGTGGTTTCTAGCAGCATCTACTTGTTTTATTCGATATGATTAACAACTAAAATAATACAAAGATAACAATTACGAAATTTCAAAGGGTAATAAATACGTTTCTTAGATATTTCTGGTTTCTATCAGGAAATCTTGTTCCCCTTACATTGTTAACTGCTACATTTCTCATAAAACAAAAAGAAATATATATGATGGATTCTTTAAAAACTAAGAAATGTTTAAGGCCTTGAAATCCAGAGTTGATTCAAATGTAGTCCTTAAAAAGATTATGCATCATCTAATATAATTCTATTTTTTACCTTGATATACTATCAGATCATTGTTTTACCCAACAAGAAAAGTAAGAAGATGAATCCTACAAAAAGTAAAACAACAGTTTAATTACTGAGAAGTTAATCATGTTGCAGAACGTGGGGAGGGGAGGCACAGATTGAAGACAACAACAAACTTCATGCAAAAGACGAAGAACAAAAGCAGTACTTTTTATTGTTAGTAAAGCAATTTAGAAGCAAATAAGCGGATTTTTTTTTAAAATATGCTTTAATTTCTTAAAAGGATATAAAATTTATAATTTTGTTTTAGCTACATAAGTTTTAGTTACATAATGTGTTATATATCGAAAGTCTTTTAGAGTGTATTGAAATATTTAATAAAGTTAGTTAATTTAAACGAATTAATTTTAATTTTTCCTTTCAAAAGCTTTCAGGCTTAGCGACAATTAAAAAAATAGCCCCCACTTTAAAATTTGAAAAATGATAGTAATTCTTCTTTACAAAGTAGATTAAATTAATAATAAAATTACTATTATGTAGGAATTATCCTACTATTATGTAAATCAATAAATTAACAATTGAAGTAATTGGCATTTAATTTTTACAAAGTATAAGTTGCTGTAATTATACAGAAATATTTCCTTCGAAAGAAATTTTAAATTATTATAGCAAATTTCAAAGAAATACATGCCATGCATGAGTTTAAATGTCAAAGACATATATCACTAAGAATTAACAACAAGATAGAAAAAGCCTAAAGACCTTAAAATAGCTTCATTTTTAAATCTACTAAATTAATGTATTGTCATTTATATTTTAGAAATCGTATTTGGGAAAGGTAAATTGCTGTCCTTGTATAAAGTAAACTTTTAAATGACACACAATAGGGAGAAAATTACTACTAATATCAATGTATGTAGAACTAGAGGACTCAATATTTCATATCCTAAAATTGTGCATAAGTTCATGTAAGAAAGTATTATATATTATAATATTTCAAAGTGAATATTTTTATTAAATTAAAATGTTGTAATATGAATATACAATATTTAAATAATTGCAAAAATATTTCAGATTAGTACAGAATAATATATAAAAATAGATAATATCAATTTATAATAATATTTCAATAAATAAATCCACAGATAGCTAGTGATAACAGAATAGTATTATCCACAAAAAAGGTAAAAAAACATTTTGTTACGCTTTCCAAAACAAGCTATTTTTTTAATTAACCTAATATAAAATTAATATTAAAACAACCATTTATTTTGCATAATTTTTTTTCTGTTTTAATAACTAATTATTAGTAATGAGTTTTCTTAAAAACAAATCTTTCACAACGTGAAATTAGGATATTAAAATGAATATAAATTAGGTAAAAATTATTCGTATTTTGAAAAATAAAGATTCGTTTTCACTCTTCAACAATGAAACACTTCAAAAATTTATATGAATTGTTTTTATAAAAAAAAATTTCCGATCGGAATTTCGAAAGAATTCATTCTTTCTTTTCATTTCCTCTCTCTTTGTCATTAACAATTTTTTCAAATATTTCAGGTAAGGTTTTTAAAGTTGATTTGTAATTAAAAAAATTTATTTCATTAATTTTTCATGTCATATTTACAGTGAAAAAAACGTAAACTGAAAAAAATTAAACGATACCTCTTTAAAATATGTAAAAGGGTTGGATATTAAACTAATAAATTATATAGTACAGAAAATTAATTGCGGTCACAAAAATACACATTCTGAATTTAACTTAGAAATTTCTGAAAATTTAATCCATTTATTTCTTCTGTATTCTTTGAACGAAATATAATTGTTTTTATTAAGCTGTATACATTTTGCTGCTATCAAAAATGTTGTTCAGGAAATTTTCTGAAAACAGGTTGTTTAAATTACATTTTACCCAGAAACAAAAGATTTTCAAAAAAATAAATAAACTTAATATCAAGTACTCACCCTAATTGTTTTCATGCAGAAATTAAGCTGATTTTGATATTTTTATTCTTTATCTTATTTTTTTTATTCTAAAGCCTCTTAATTTAAAAAAGATTTTTTTCACACACATATTTTTTACTGATTTACTTAATTCATCAGCTTAAAAGCTTATTGCAAATTATGTTTATTTTTTTTCCTCTTCTTTGAATTTTTGTCAATAATATTTTATACATATGAAAAAAAGGATAGATTTTAAAAAAAGTATAAAAGCTATTTTAATTAAAAAATGCTCAATATTAATTTATGCCTTCACATTTTAAAAATAAAATATTTAATGCAATAATATTTTTATTCTTTATCTTATTTTTTTATTCTAAGCCTCTTAATTTAAAAAGACTTTTTTTGCATTGTTCTTACTTAATTCATCAGCTTAAAATATCAAATTATGTTTAGGCTTTTTCTCATTTTAGTTAATAATAAAAAAATAGAAAAATTTCAAAGAGGATGGTATATTGTTTTTATTCGTTCAGTATATTGTATTTTTTTTATATAGTTAAAAAAATGTTATATTGTTTTTATAAGTTGTATATGTATTTTTTTATTCTTATGATATAAGTTGAAATAAATAATTAATAAAAAAGGAGGAAGAAAAGTTAGGGTCAAATATTAGAGTAGTCTTGATACAGTGTTGTTTCAGGGTAGAACTAAATTATTTCTTTAAAATAATAACAAGAGGTTTAGCTGTCCTATTTATTAAAATTTGCTAAGACAGCATTGCACAACTGCAGCACATAGCACACCATTATTTGCCCAATGTATACAAAATCATCAGAAAAGCCAGTCCGTTAAGTATCTATGTACACTTCGTACTGCCTGGAAGTCTTCACTCAACATCGCATACTCCCATTTCTGTTTCTCCCTCACCCATTATCGATTCCAAAGTCTAATTGGCGAAGAAAAAAGGGCAAACTGAAAAGTCTAACGTAAGGGTCAACCGTCCTTGAAAAAGGAGATTTATCGACCTTGAACTCTTCCGCGTCCGCTTCATAATTTGTGATGGGAATGCATGGTGAATCTTTACTAGAAAAAGGAATAATTCTCTGTTATTTTATTAATTTAAAGTTATATCTCTTTACTTTTAAATCCTCCATTTTACAACTACGAAATATCACAATATATTGAAATCCTCTTTATCCTCCATATGCACTATATAATTATGGGGCATTATTCAGGGAGTTAGATAATTATTAGAAAAATACTGAAGGCCGTTAAAAATAGAAGAGATAGAAATAAAAATGTACAATTGAACTACAAAAGTTTATAAATTTCTAAGTAAAATCCCTAAATTGCTCATAATACGCCCATGCTATATTCGATTTCATGCCATGCATTTGTAAGCATCTTAATCCTCTTATTTAATTCCACTGATATTTTTCATATGAGATTATATAAAGTACTGTATTTATCAGATTCTCTGTACTACACTCATGTCCATAAATTAAGGATAATTCAGAATCACACAGAAATTGAACTCTACAATAAAAATTTCACCTGTAGAAAAATTATCACACATATCTTAAAGAAGAATATGCAAATTACAGGAAACCACCAGATGGCGCGGATAGTACGTCACAATGATGGGAGTGTAAGAGAGGGGTATATAAGGAATGGTGGCAAAGAAGTAAAATTGTTCACAAGCGCTTTAAAGCCTTTCAGTGCAATAACCGCATAGTTATGGCAAAAAGGAAGCATTTGGATGATTTTTACGTGGTAGAATTATCGGACGACTGGAATGTAGACGTACCCAGCTGGAAAGTATCCGAGGAACTTGGAATCGACCAGAGTGTCATCTCCAGGCTTTTGCAACGATTCCAAGATGATGGTAATGTGAGTAGATGTTACAGTACAGGTCGCCCCGAGTTACAACGCCGAATGAGGCCCGGTATTTAGCAGTTACTGCCAAAAGAAACAGACGGAGCACAGCATCAGACCTGTCTCGTCAGCTCTCTTCAGCTACCGGTACGACAGCTTCAAGGCAGACCATGTACAGATGCTTAGGGCACATTGGTCTTTATGCTCGTAGGCCTGTCAGATTTGTTCCACTTACCGCAACTCACTGTCGCCTGCGATTAACCTGGAGTAGAAAGCATGCATTGTGGACACCGCAACAGTGGTCTTGTGTGATGTTTTCCGACGAGTGTCCAGGTTTAGTTTGCAGTCTGATTCTCGCCCGACTTTCATATGGAGAGCGCCAGGTACCCATTACCACCAAGAGAACACCATTGAACGACACCGTTACGGTGGTGCAGGATGGCTCGTTTGGGGAGGAATTATTCTTGGTTCCAGAACAGACCTGCATGCTCAGACTGTAACGATGACAGGCACATCTATCAGGATATCATTCTGAACAACATGTACGTTTGTTTCGGGGGTGACATGGGTGCTGAATTTCTGTTTATGGATGACAACGCCCATCCTCACCGTGCAAACATTGTAGACGAATGCCTTCAATTGGAGGATATCACCCGTATGGATTGGCCAGCATACTCACCGGACTTGAATCAATAGAGCATGTGTGGGATATGCTTGGCCGACGAATTGCAGCCCGTCAACCCCCTCCCACCTGTCAACCGGAACTTCGGAGGGCATTGCTTGACGAGTGGTGTAATATTCCCTAAGATCAGATTGATAATTTGATACTCAGCATGCCTAGGCGTTGTAAGGCTTGTATTTCATCGTCCGGGAGACATACTCCATATTAACCATCATACTAACCATGTTATACTGTTTTTTGAAAATAGGTTCTTTTTGAAATTTGCTCCAGGGAGTAAAAATTCGCAATTTTTATTAATTATGTCAAAAATATAGCATCTTTTTGCTCTTTACCTTTTGTTTAATAAATAGACTTTACAAATAAGTCAAATTTGTTTTGCTTCTGTCTTTTCTTTGCCTGAACTTCATTATCCTTAATTTATGGACATGAGTGTAGTTTACAGGAACAGAAGTAGAGTAGTCTAGGAGCAATTAATTATCCTGAATTCGCAATTAATCTAATTTAACTCCTCAGAACATACATATACAGGACATTAAATCGATTATCATTCAGATACATTACGAACAACCAAGTGATTTCATATAGAGTACACTTTTGTGCAGTTTTTGTTAACAGTTAGTGAAGACATTCTATTTTTATCCGTTCTGATTTTTTCCACATAATTTTGTAGAGCTTTCAATGATTGCAAAGCACCCTATATTAAAAAGCAATTTTCATCGAAATGGAATTTATTATTTAAGTCATAAAAAGAGGTGAAAATAACTGAATGTTGTAAAAAAATTAAGTTCTAAAATTAAAGAAAATCTAATTGAAAAATGACAAGAAAATATATTTCATGAAATAAAAAAATCATAAAACTTTTAATGTTAATTTAATATTTATACATTCTAAGAAAAAAAGTCACCAACACAGAGTTTTCTAATTAAACAAATTTCAAATGCAATTCCTTTTGGATCCAATGAAATAGAGCAAATAATTAAAATTTGGCTGCCCATGAATGAGTCATACACTTGACAATAAATATAAGTTACTATAATCACCATGATCTCTGTAACTATATTTTTCGAAACAATTTTACACCTTGCTCGATATACAGTTATAATTGTGATTTCATTGAAGATAGTAATCAATACCAGAAATCATTTTAATAGGCTGCTATGTATTAAATATTTTTGGATTATATTTCTATTATATTTCAATTATATTTCATGAAATAAAAAATTAACTTAAATTAACTTAAAACTCTCCATGTTAATCTTAAATTTATACATTTTGAGATAAAAAGAAAAAGTCATCAAGGCAGAGTTTTATAGCTAAACAAATTTCAAATGCATTCCTTTTCGATCCAACGAAATCAAGCAAAAATGATTAAACTTTATACTCCCCATGAATAAGTAACAAATGTGTGACAATAAGTATAAGTCAATATAGTTACCATGACATCTGTCACTATATTTTCCAAAACAGTTTTCCCACCTTACAGAATATATAGTTATAAGTGTAATTTCGTTCGAAATCGATTTTCATATTGATTACATCTTAATAGGCTGCTACGTAATGAATATTTTGAATTAATAAACAAATTTTCATTTTCTAGATTACTTCTAACATCCTGATGCAGCAGATTTATAACTTGTAACTAATTTTATATCGTTGTTGTTTCAAGACTTACTATAGAAATTTCTTCAACTTATGTTTGAAGTACAACACATAAAAGATCAATGAAGATATAAAATTGAAATGTAATCTAGAAACTTAGATGAAATAAAAGTGAAAAGACTCATAAAAAAGTTTTTTACTCAGTTTTAAAATGTTGCAATCTATTTCATATGTAGATAAAAAAATTTTTCTTACTTTACAAATTACTTTAAGAATAATAAAAACATGCTAATGAGAAATATACGATTTTTTTTCGTTTCAAAAATGCATCAACGCTAAATTATTTTATAAAAGTTCATTTACATTCATATATGTATTTTCAAATTAGCACATATACAATATCTTTAAAAATCATATTCGTTGCAATTGAATTTATCAAATTAACAAAAAAGAATTCTAAATCATAAGCATTCAATTAAAAAAAATCTCTTTAGAAAACTTTTAACGTAAAAAGCTCTATGATGAATAACAAATTAAAAACATTTAAAAGGAAATATTATAAAAAATATAAAATTAATTGCATATATTATGCATTTGTAGCGTATATTATATTATATATTTGCAGCATAAATAATTTTAAGTTTTTTTTTTGTTTCATACTGAATAGATACCAAAAATATTTATAATAATTTAAATCTAATAAAAAATATTCCTTTTAATTAAATATTCTTAAAGTTTACCAATTTTAATAAATAATTCATTCACATATATTTATTTTAAAATCTTTTGAATAAGTGATATCAAACAACAATTGATACAAAATTGCATCGAATTAATTCAAAAAATAAAATACCACTTTAAAATGATAACCTCTACATTAAAAATATTCTACCTCTACATTTAAAATATTCTACATCTACATAAACTAAAGCACATCTATTATGAAAGTTGATTTTAATGTAAAAATTTTAGTAAATGTTTAAAACAAAAATTATCGAATTATTTGCGTATTATAAAATTAATGCAAAATATTCAGTATAAAAAACTATTTTAAAAACTTGTATCGATTGTTGTCTGACATCACTTATTCAAAAGTGATATCAAACAACAATCTATACCAAAAACATTAGTGCACCGAATTAATTCAAAATTAAATATCACTTAAAAGTATTAATACCAATAATATGAGCGTTGATTACAATTTTAAAAAATGAATTTTTAGCAAATGTTTAAAACAGAAATTGTCTGATTCATTGCATATTACAAAATGAATGCAAAATATTCAGTATAAAAGACTATTTAAAAAACACATCAAATTATCAAATTATCAAATTATTATTTTATTATACATCAAATTATGAACTGTCTACATGAATATTCATCACAAGCATCAATAGTCTTTCCAAAGCTAAGCAACAAGAAACAGCAAGTTTTCTGTTACTTTTCGATACATTTCAAAAAGCAAAGCTCTCTTCAACAGAGTCGTAATGCCCTTCGTTAAGAAGATAAAGAACCAGAGTATTGCCAAATTCAGTGAAAATTCATTACTTTCGACGCTATGTAAAAGGGTGAAGAATTGAAGAACTAAAAAAATAAAATAAAATCACCCCCTCCCCCTCCCTCCCCGTGTTTCTTGCAAGAGTTCGTTTTCGGATGATAAAATCCTTTGAGACGACAACGAGTCGGCGTTAATTAAATTCAATTTCTATGAGGAGCTGAGGGCAAGAAAAATATTAAAAAGCATATGCAGAGGACAAGATAAAAAGGGTGTCATATTAATGTCGCATTACGTTCTGTGAAGCCGAAAATGTTTTTCACGGCACTATTTTTAAAGATTTCAGACGACGCGTTTGCATGAAGTTTTTATTTTATATGTATTCTTCGAGTCTTTTCCTGGGTAAGTAATTAAACAACTTTTACATGGAAAAATGTTGGGTTTGGCAAAATTGACTGTTTGATTGCCCTTTTCGACTCTGCCCTCTCGCATACCCTTCCACCGAACAATGTTAGTATCTTTAATTTTAACACTTCACTGCGCACACCCATTTCTCTTTCTCCGTGTCCCATTATCGGTTCCAAAGTCTAGCGGGCGAAAAAGAAGCGTGCAAAGTCAAACTCTAACGTAAGGGTCAACATATCTTTGAAAGGAGGATATATCAACCTTGAATTCCTCCCCGTCCGCTTTATAAGTTGTTATGGGAATGCTTTGTCAATCCTTACTGGAGATAACAAAATAACAAAAGGAATTATTATTAATTCATTGTTATATATCTCTTACTTTTATTTACAAAAAAAAAACTGTCACAATATAGGAATTTTTAGTAAATGTTTAAAATAGAAATTGTCTAATTACATGCATATTACTATATTAATTCAAAATAAACAGTATAAAAGACTATTTAAAAAGGCAAAGATCAATATGCAAATGAAACATAAATTACGAAAGGTCGATATGAATATTCATGACAAGCAACCAATATCGGAAAATTTCAAATTCCATTATCATTTTCAGAGAGAAGCAACAAGAAACACCGAGTTTTCTGTTACTGCGTATCACTTTCTCGATACATCTCAAAAAGCAAAGCTTCGATCTCTTCAACAGAGTTGTAATGCCCTTCGTTAAGAAGATCCAGAACAGGAGTGTCGACAACTTTGCGTGAAAATTCATTACTTTCCACGCTGTGTAAAAGGTGGAGAATTAAGGAACTAAAAAAATAAAATCACCCCCCTTCCCCGAGTTTCTTGTATGATCTCGTTTTCGGATGATACAATCCTTTGAGACGACAACGAGTCGGCGCTAATTAAATTCAATTTCTAGAAGGAGCCGAGGGTAAAAAAAAAAAAAAATTTAAAAAGCATATGCAGACGACAGGATCAGGGTGTCATATTAATGTCGCATTACGTTCTGTGAAGCCGAAAATGTTTTCGCAACACTATTTTTAAAGATTTCAGACGACGCGTTGCAATGAAAGTTTATTTTATATATATTCTTCGGAGTCTTTTCCCGTGTAAGTTTATTAAACTACTTTTTAAAGTGTAAAAATGCTGGATTTGGCAAAACTGACTGTTTGGTTGTCCTTTTCGACTCTTCTCTCTCGTACTCCCTCCCACCAAACGATGTTTGGTATCTTTAATTTTCTGGTTTTCAGGATTCTATTTTTGCAAATGTTAACCATACCAGACACGTTGCACTTCATTTTCCTTGAAAATAAAACTTTGATCGGAATGTCTGTTAATTTTGGCTCACGTAATTATGGGAAAGGATTGGATAAATGTAGCCATAATTAATGGTAAACTTGGATTCTTATATATGTCGATTCATTTCATTTATTAATGCTTGTAGTTCATATAAATGATAATAATAATTACAAAAAGTTTAGCTGTCATATTTATTTAAAATTGCAAATACATTTGCAGCATTGTTATACGTTACACAGCTGTAACGTATAACAATGCTACTATTATACCACACCACTGTGTCTAGAGCTGAGTTGCCCCTATACAGTTTGGGAATGATGTGGGTGAGAAGAAGTGTGGTTGGGCTTCATGACACTATACAGTCATTGGAGAGAGACCGGGACCTACGGCTTAAAAAGTGGATTCCGAACCATTATAATCATCCATGGCACCACCGGAACTGGAACTCGAAACCTTTGGAAGCTCATAACACACAAAACCCACGGTAAATATTTACTAAAAAAATCTTTAAAACAATTTCGTTTTAATGTCTTTGTACCCTCCGTACAGCCAGCCCACCTCTCTCCACAGTCCACAGCCTTTTTCTCCTTATCTCTATCCACTTCTCGGTTCCAAGGTCGAACGGGGTGAAAAAAGGAACAGAAAAAACGTTCTAAGATCAAAGTCTAATGTAAAGGTCAACCAGTGCTTGAAGGAAGATCTATCAATCTTGAACACTTCACGATCAGATATATAGTTTGTTTCAGGAAGGCACGAGGGATCCTTATTCATGTAAATAAGAGCCACTTCAAATTCAATAAAATATTTCTGGAAGCCAAAGAGTAATAATCAATTAAAATAAATTTACAAAACATTTCCTTCTTTTTTTCATTTTTTTGCAAATCATATTTTACACTAGCAAAAAGCTTTAATAGAAAGTACTATAGGTTTTATTTCTGTAGAGAAAGAGGAGAAAGTTGAGTGAGAATGCATTTACATCTATAACATTTCATATAATAATCTAAGATTCTTCTTCAAGGCGCAACAATCCCATGGAGGGGCTTATTAGCATATTCCGTTACGGGGTAGGGTAGTGCGCCCTACGCCCAACAGTCATATTAGACTAGGACTTAGGGTTAAAGTGGAGCATACAGTACAGTACAAATATAGTACAGTACAGTACAAACAGTACAAATATCGAACAGTCGAAACAGTACAAATATCCTTGACACTGTCAGGACTCGAACCTGAAGTTTGTAGCACCGAACTCCATAGCGTTAGTCACTCGGTCATCAGGCCTCCTATAATTGATCACAGTCTCATCAAAAGAGACAACAAGAACTATACACAGCCATATTTAATTTATTTTGCCCTGGTAAAAAATAAGTAAAAAAATTACATAAAAAAAATTAGGAATGTAAAAAAAATGTAAGAGTCGAATATTTGAAACGAATAAAAGATAAAAAACGAAAACGTTAAAAAGACAACCAAATAAAAAAAGGAGATATCTTTCAATATATTTTTGAAAAAGGATATACCTTTTATACAAAAGCAAAATTTTCTCAAGTTAAAGAACACTTTTTCAAAAATTAAAAAGCATAATTTATTCCAGTTTATTTTTAAATAGTTATAAGATATTTATAGAGTTTAAAAATAGATACACATTGAATACATTTGTGTACATATTGAAACCTTGGCATTTGAGGTTATCACACATGGAATTTAGAAGGTGTTTTTTGATAAATATCATTTTTATGTTTTGATACCAGAAAATTAGATTTTTTTCTTTTATTTAGCACATAATATTTGGAAAAAAATTTTTTTCTAATTTTGTTAAATTCTATAGAATAGAAATTTCACAGTCATAATTTTTCTGAATTTTCCTTAATTTTTGAAAACAAATAAGCAAAAACTGAATTAAACCTATAAGCAATTACTGAATTAAATCAAGCGTACTTGAAACAACAATTATTCAAATAATATTTTTTACCTGCAAAAATTCTGGTATCGTTTTCTAATTTCGACAATGTATCGAATATTAAAAAAAAATATCAATGTTCTTATAAAATGACAATCCAATTATCTGTATTGTAATTACCAGATTTATTTGATGGGTTTAAAATAAATAAAAGAATAATAGAAGAAAATATAGAAACTAAATTTAAAATTGAAGTGATTCAGTGAAGCAATATTACAGACCTACTTGTAGGTGATCTAACAAAAATTACTTATAGTTTCCATATTTGTTCTGTGGTTCAAGGCATTTAATAGGCTGGGCATTTTATATATCACATAAAAACATATAAACATATAAAAATATAAATCATTTTTATTTGAAAATAGTATAAATCCAATTTTGTAAAAAATCAATCATTGGTATCACATGTGGCCTGTATTGATATACAATATCCTCAGATTTTTTTTTTTCAGTTTTAGCAAAAATATTTTAATTGAATCAAAACAAATACGATACCATTAAATAACCCTGTTTATGAACAAACAGACAAATAATTATCAATAAATCTGTTCACTGTAGCATTTTCTGACGAAAAAGATGTAGAATTTTGTTCCCAGGAGATAGTAATGTATATTATTTAGCAAGTGCATAATAACAACCAATCACTCAAATCTAACAGAAGATAAGCAGTGTCGTGGGTATTTATATTACATGGAATTAGTGTTTTGTACCAATGAGAACAACCTGTCACTCAAATCTGACAGCAGATAATTAGAGTCATGGATAACGAGACCTCGTGAAATTAGCGATGTCTGTTTGACCTTCACAGATAGAAACAATTACAGATGGAATATGGACCATGCCATGAACTCTTGCTTACTGATTGATGATAAATCATGGTCCGAGGAAGTGTTGACTCTAATGAGAAGTGAGGGAGGCTGACCTCACCTCTTGACGGAATTTCTTAAAGTGGGGTTTTGGGAGAAAGATATAAAGAGTTCTGCGACGGTTCGACCAGAAGTGTTGCTTATCTTTTTTTTCTCGAAAGTGATTGAACAGGCCGGAGATTCCGCCTGTTTACAAAGTGAGTGGTGTGGTTTCATGTATCTCAACATGTGATAATTAAGGTCTGCCACAAACCAGTTGATTTAGATTCGTCGTAGACTCAAGAGAACTCTGAAAATTCAAGTCCTTGGAGTAAACTGCACTTGTGAATCCAATTTTATCTTAAATTTTCATTTTTTTGTAAATAATAAATGGTATTAACCCAAAGTTCTGTATATAGTACGAGTAATGCTTGTAAATAAAAATTAAAGAGTTCCCATGAACCTGAAAGTGACCCTCTTTTGAAGCCGTTATACGTCTAGTATAAGCTGAGATGTTTCATCACATACAGTCTGAAAAAAAATTTTAAGAACAGTGCTAATTTGATTTTTGTTTACATTTCAATTTATTTCAGTTTTAAAATAATGCGATTCTAACCGAAAAATAGAAATAAATATAATTCAAATCAACTTAATTGAAGATAAAAAGAAGTTAATACTGTTAATTCTTACCTAAGAAGACATGCATACAATGAATTTTTCAAGAAGGAATGACTTTTTTAGAAATAAACAAAATTAATTCCACTCTCAAAAGTGATACCGGCATTATTCCTTGACAGGTGTTCCTTTTTCTGTCAGGGGTTGTACTTAATTTATTGAAAGATAAAATAAATTCATTTCCATATTCAAGGGTAAATCCATTAACCGAAACAAGAATCGCCACTTTGAAAAAAAAATTACCTGCCTCTCAAATTTAATTTTCTAAATTTGATTCCATCTTTCATTTTGAAAGAGTTTCGTTTGAAAGCATTTTTTTTTTATTGCTGGACTTTGCTTTTTTTCAATACATTAAAACCTACTTAAATTCTTTATTACATGGAAAATCGATTCAAGGAAATGGCTTTAGCATTGCATCCATGAACTAAAATAAAAATGGGCTTGGGAAAAACATACCTGGGAGTAATAACAAGATTTAACGAATAGTGTTTGAAAAAGGACTTTTTTTTTATTTTGTTTTGATAACATAATTTATTTTACAGGCTTTGAATTTCCATTTCTGCTTCTTTAAAAATAATTTAATGTAAATCATAAAAAAAAATCAATTGATTGAAAGAATAAAAATAATGCTGTTTATCAAGCATAATAAAGTGAAGTTATGTAATGCTTCTATCTGAAGTAGTGACAATAAATAAAACGTAACCTAGAAATTCACATATAAAAATCACTCAATTTTTTTCTTTAAAAACATATTTTTAAAATTATTAAATTTAACAACGATTTAATGACCTTTAATTCTGAAGTACCAAAAAGTCTTTCATACCATAAACTTACTTTTGTTAATACAAATATTTATTTCATTTTTTAATTTAATTAATTTTGGTTTAGTTTTTGTTGATATTAAGGTAGCATCTCTAAAATTTAGACCAATTCAATTATAAATTATACGCATTCAATTGTTTTAACTTTTTCTTTTCTGAATCAAATCATTGCAGACATGAAATATTAAAAAACAATGTTGATTATAGGTAACACAACTGATATAAAATTTTAAATTATCATATATTATTTAAAATAATTAAAATGTATGGTTAATAGTACATTTATTAGTTTTCAGTTACTTTTAATATAATAAATGTGTATATTAGGGTGGTCCTTAAAACTTAATTTTAAAACTATCCTTACATCTAAACTTAACTTTTGAAATGTTAATGAGGCCCCCACCCCTTTTTTATGACTTGAATAAAGGTTAGGCCGGTTATAAGGGGTGGTCTTTTATAGTTCATGGATAGAAATTAAATTATTTCTTAGAATAAATATGCGTATACAAAATCATTCTAATGTCCAGTTCGTTTAGTGTCTTTGTACCCTCCGTAAAAACTTTTAACTCGATTTACGACTCTTAAAACCTTAACTCTTCACTCGATTCCTCACGCTCCTTTTCTTTTTTTTTCCCTCTCCCATTATCGGTTGCAGCATCGAACGGGCGAAAATAATGTATTAAGTCCGAAGTCTAACGAAAAATATTTTTTTGTTTCACTTTAAATAATTCACTATTCATTACAAATTCCACATGGTTGTTATATATAGAACACATTTACAGCATGATCCTTGACTCAAGCAGATTAGTTTATAATCAGTCACTATATACTTGTCTAGTTCCTTTTGGAAAAGTTTGACTCTTCAATTATGGTAGGCCTATTCAAAAGTTATTTTATTATCATAAAAGTAAAAATATTACTGTGACTAATATTTTAGTTTATAACAATATTTGTAAATATCATCAAGTAGCAAACTGTCCATTTTAAGCAAGAAATTCTTCATATATTCGTCATCTTAATCAAAGTCTATATCATTGTGTCTAATAAATGTGTCATCTAGAAGAAAAGTTCTGGGTATATTTAGTTGTATTTATATACCAGCAGTATTTATATTTTTAACAGTATTATTTATATATTTATACTCAAGTAGATTAGTTTGTAATCAATCGTCCTGTATTACTATTGATGGCACTGCATTTACTATTGATGTGTTTCTGGTTCAAAAAAATGCTAAGATTCCCACTAAATTCCAAAAAAAAAGTGCGTGAATAGATAAAGTTGAAGGACTTTTAAAAGAATGGCGAAAGACAAGGAAAGTAAACCCTCAAAAAGCTCAAAATAGAAAGAAGACGAATGGAAAACTGCTCTGTTTGATATTGATCTCGCTAATGCTCTTCATATTAAATTAAAAGAAGATAAAGATTTTTTTTCTCAAAAACAAAAGGGATAACTTGGTAACGAAATATATAGAGTGCCATCAAATAGCTTTCTCAGCTTAAGGCATCTGTAACTAAAACTGATGAACGGTATGAAACCTAATATACAGGCTGTAAAAAGATTTCCGAAAACACTTTAGCACCAAAAATCGCTGATAGGGGGAGATTTTTTTGCGTCGTCAGAACTGACAAAGTCAATAATTGCATTGAACACTTGTAAAAGTGGTTATGCAAAATTTCATTAATGTTTGAATAATTATAAAAAAATGCAAATACAGAAATGAATGACATGCAGTGTGAAATTTAAAAAAAATATTTTATCAATCAACAGTAAGGTCTTTTACCACTCGCCAAGTTTTCAATGTGCTGACTTTCTCTGTATACAAGATATAGCATCCGGTGTATGGCTTTCTCTACTGCTGCGTGTAAACTGTCACTTTGGATGTTTGTCATAGCATGTTTCATGTTCTCTTTCAAGATGCACAGTTTTGTAACGTCACTAACATACATAACGTATTCCTGCTGCAAAAACTCATATGGAGAGATGTCCGGAGAATGAGACAGCTATTGCTTCGGAAAACAGTAGAGGTTAGCTTTCTTATTACCGAACTGCCCAAATATCCTAGTACATACATGACAACAATGTCAGATTTACTTCTAGGGCTACTTTTGGAACTTTTTTTTCCCATGTCCTTATGCTTTGCGCGGTGTGCACATGATATTTTGTTTCATTCCGTTCATTAGTTTAGCTGCAGATGTCTCCAAACAATTATTTTATTACCACATTGCAGATTTTAAAAAAAATATTTTGATGACATAAACAATGGGTTCGTTTTGCAAAAATGTAAGAATGTGAAAAAATTAAAAATTGCTATTTAAACAAAACAAATACCTTCAGAAAGATATGAAAATAACATATGAATGTGATAATAATGAATAAATATATTCTTCAAATGAAGATGAGCAAAGTTCATATCATCCCCCCCCCGTCTCCCCCACTCGAAAAGAAGGAGGTAGGTAGAATATTCTAGATTATAATATTGCTGCAAGTTTCGATGCAATAAAGTTAAATAACAGAAAAGAAATTATTGTTTTGACAACACTTTAAAAGCTTAAAGTGTAATCCACCTGATTATTACGTAAAAATAAATCTTTTATTTGTCGTCTGAGAATAAAAAACGGCGAAAATAGAACTCAAAATTTAAGAAACGAGTTCTTAGTTGATTTTTCTTATACTGAGATGGAAAAAGTTTACAAAAAAGTAGCCAATGAAACTGGTGATCAACTACTAATTATTGTTTCAAGAAGAGGCATTAGACCAATGAAAGAAGAGCAATTACTTTTAACTGGAGACCAAAGAAAGATCAATTACTTTTTACTGAAGACAGAGGAACACCAATTACTTTTAATAACAAGACTTCCATCAGGGAGGACAGTGGCTGCTATTATTCATGAAACCCTAGAATCCTAGAGAACTCTTCATTAAATAATACAACTTTAGTAAATACAGGGTTACGAAAAGTAGCATGAACAAAGCAAAGAAATTATCTTGATGGCTTACCGACATCATGTCTTCAAAATCATACACGAGTCAGTTGCTGTTATATAGAGCAATAGGTCTGACAAGTAAATACACTCATGTCCATAAACTAAGGATAATTCAGAATCACACAGAAATTGAACTCTAAAATAAAATTTTCACCTGTAGAATTATCACACCCATCTTGAAGAAGAATATGCAAATTACAGGAAACCACCAGATGGCGCAGATAGTACGTTACAAGGACGAGAGTGTAAGAGAGGGGTATATAAAAATAGTGGCAAATAAAGTAAAATTGTTCACAAGCGCTTTAAAAGCCTTTCAGTGCAATAACCGCATAGTTATGGCAAAAATGGAAGCATTTGGATGATTTTTTACGTGGTAGAATTATCGGACGACTGGAATGTGGACGTACCCAGCTGGAAGTATCCGAGGAACTTGGAATCGCCCAGAGTGTCATCTCCAGGATTTGCCAACGATTCCAAGATGATGGTAATGGGAGTAGATGTTACAGTACAGGTCGCCCCCGAGTTACAACGCCGAATGAGGACCGGTATTTAGCAGTTACTGCCAAAAAACAGACGGAGCACAGCATCAGACCTGTCTCGTCAGCTCTCTTCAGCTACAGGTACAACAGTTTCAAGGCAGACCGTGTACAGACGCTTAGGGCACATTGGTTTATATGCTCGTAGGCCTGTCAGATGTGTTCCACTTACCGCAACTCACTGTCACCTGCGATTTACCTGGAGTAGAGAGCATGCATTGTGGACACCGCAACAGTGGTCTTCTGTGATGTGTTCCGACGAGTCCAGGTTTAGTTTGCAGTCTGATTCTCACCGGACTTTCATATGGAGAACGCCAGGTACCCGTTACCACCAAGAGAACACCATTGAACGACACCGTTACGGTGGTGCAGGATGGCTCGTTTGGGGAGGAATTATTCTTGGTTCCAGAACTGGCCTGCATGTTCAGAGTGTAACGATGACAGGCCACATCTATCGGGATGTTATTCTGGAACAACATGTACGTTTGTTTCGAGGCGCCATGAGTGCTGAATTTCTGTTTACGGATGACAACGCCCGTCTTCACTGTGCAAACATTGTAGACGAATGCCTTCAATTGGAGGATATCACCCGTATGGATTGGCCAGCATACTCACCGGACTTGAATCCAATAGAGCATGTGTGGGATATGCTTGGCCGACGAATTGCAGCCCGTCAACCCCCTCCCACCTGTCAACCGGAACTTCGGAGGGCATTGCTTGGCGAGTGGTGTAATATTCCCCAAGATCAGATTGATAATTTGATACTCAGCATGCCTAGGCGTTGTAAGGCTTGTATTTCATCGTCCGGGAGACATACTCCATATTAACCATCATACTAACCATGTTATACTGTTTTTCTGAAAATAGGTTCTTTTTTTGAAATTTGCTAAAGGGAGTAAAAATCGCAATTTTTATTAATTATGTCAAACATATAGCATCTTTTTGGTCTTTACCTTTTGTTTAATAAATAGACTTTACAAATAAGTCGAATTTGTTTTGCTTCTGTCTCTTTCTTTGCCTGAACTTCATTATCCTTAATTTATGGACATGAGTGTATTTAAACGATTTATAAATTCACAGAGGTCAATTGCTGGCAGAGTTCTTACAGTGACTTTGGTATGGATTGAGATAGGTCTGATGTCTCAATCCATACAAAAGTCATCAACAGGGAATCAGATATCATCGAATTTGCAAGAAATAAATTTATAGAGTACCAAACTTTTATAAGTCTATAAAGAACTTTTAAGCTCAAAAGAAAATTTTACAAATATTAATGTAAGTAGAACTAGAGGACTCAATATTTCATATCCTAAAATTGTGCATAAGTTCATGTAAGACACTATAGTATATATTATAACATTTCAAATTGGATATTTTTATTAAATTAAAATGTTGTAATATGAATGTACAATATTGAAGTAATTGCAAAAAATATTTCAGATTAGTACATAACATATAAAAATAGAAAATATCAATTTATAATAATATTTCAATAAATAATTCCACAGATAGCTAGTGATTACAGAATAGTATTACCCATAAAAAAGGTAAAAAAGATTTCGTTACGCTTTCCAAAACAAAATATTTTTTAAATTAACCTAATATGTAGTTAATATTAAAACAACAATTAGTTTTTGAAAGAAATTTTTAGATTTCAATAACTAATTATTAGTAATGAGTTTTTCTTAAAAATAAAAACATTCACAACTGAAATTAGAAATTTTAAGATTAATATAAATTAGGAAATAATTTGCATTTTGAAAAATAAAATGCAAGTCAATAATAAAGATTTTTTTTTTTACTTTTCAACGATGATACACTTCAAAAATTTAAATTAATGGTTTTTATAAAAAAAATATTTCCAATTGGAATTTTCGAAAGAATTCATTCTTTCTTTTCATTTCCTCTCTCTTTGTCATTTACAGTTTTTGCAAATATTTCAGGTAAGTTTTTAAACGTTATTTATAATTAAAAACTGCATTATTTCGTATGTAAATTCCCGACATACAGTGAAAAAAAAATGAACAAAAACTACTTCAAAATGCGTTAAAAGGTTAGATATTAAATTAATCAATTACATAGTGCAGAAAATGAATTGTGGTTACAAAAATACACAATCTCAATTTAATTTAGAAATTTCTGAAAATTTAATCCATTTATTTCTTCTATTCTCTGTTGAATCAAATATAATCGTTTTTATTAAAGCTGTATACATTTTGCTTTTATCAAAAATGTTGTTCAAGATAATTTTCCCACTAAATTACTTTTAAGATTAATGGAAATACAATCAATATATCTGGAAATGGAATTCAGATTGTTTAAATGACTTGCCCAGAAACAAACTAGACTTTCAAAAAAAATAATAATAATATATAAATAAACTTAATATCAAGTACATCCTTCATCAAATAAAAATTGCCTTCATCAAATCAATGTTGCCTTCATTTTAATAAAATTTTTTAAATTTCTGATTTCTAGAGATATTTGCATCGCTCAAAAATTAATTAATCGGTATTTAATATTTTATTTAACACAAAGGAATAATTTATCTAAATACACACATTTAAATTAGTTCGACCTCGATACATACACCTTAATAAAATGTAAGGAAGATCTTTCGCTGTTTATTTCTTATTAAAAAGTTACACTCTAAATATGCATCTTTCTGAAACTCATGATAACGAAATATCTTATTGGATTTTCTATTTCTCCCATTTCATTGGTAAAGGATTTTAAATGCTTCCATTCCATTGCTTAAGTATTCTTGACTTTAATTACGATTACATTTAAGTCAAGATTATTGACAGGTAATTTATCTTCTGATATAATTATTTTTATGCCATCATATGAATTTTAGTACTTAATATCTTCACTTTATGCTAATTTAATGTTTTTAAATTTCTCATTACAGACTTATAATTATTCAGCTATTTTAATTAATAAAATCTATTTAATTTCAATATAAATTAATTTTTAAATGCCTTCACATTTTAGAAATCTTTTTTAAAAAACTCAATTCACACTTAATTGTTTTCAAGCAGAAATTAGGCTTTTGATATTTTTATTCTTTATCTTTTTTTTTTATTCTAAAGCCTCTTTATTTAAAAATACTTTTTTTCACACATATATTTTACTTTACTTAATTCATCAGCTTAAAAGCTTTGCAAATTATGTTTATTTTCCCACTTCTTTCAATTTTTGTCAATAATATTACAAAAAAAAAGGATAGAAAAAAGAAGTTTAAAAGGAAAAAAGACTTATTATTTTATGTAAAATAGAATAATTTCTATTGCTGAATTAAATATTTTAAGACAATAGTTGATGTATTGTTCTTCTTTACAACATGCATGTATTCGGCTATTTCTCAGCACAGCAGGACAATATATTGTTTTTATTCGTTCAGTATATTGTATTTCATTATATTCTTGTTATATTGTTTTATAAGTTGTATTGTTTTTATTATTATGATAAAAATTAATTAATAAAAAGGAGGAGTAAAAGTTAGGGCCAAATATGAGTGTGGTCTGGATTCAGTGTTGTTTCAGGGTAAAACTAAATTATTTCTTTAAAATAATAACCGAGTTTTAGCTATTGTATTTATTAAAATTTGCTAAGACTGCTAAGATTTGCTGCACAACTTCAAAACATAACTCAAAAAACCCCATTATTTCCCCGATGTATACAAGATCATCAGAAAAGCCAGTTCGTTAAGTGTCTTTGTATCCTTCGTATTGCCTGGAAGTCTTCACTCCACACCACACACTCCCTTTTCTCTTTCTCCCTCTCCCATTATCGGTTCCAAAGTCTAGCGGGCGAAAAAGTGTTAAGTCTAATTTCTAACGTAAGGGTCAACCCTCCATGAAAAGAGGATCCCTCAACTTTGAACCTTTCCCCATCTGTTTTATAATTTGTTATGGGAATGCATGTTGAATCCTTACTAGAGATAAGAATAATTCTCTGTTATTTTGTTAATTCAATGTTATATCTCTTACTTTTAAATCATCCATTTTACAAGTATGAATTATCACAATATATTGAAACCTTCTTTATCCCCCATATGCACTATATAACTATGGGCCATTATTCAAGGAGTTAGATATTTTTTTAGAAAAATGCTGAAGGCATGTTAAAAATAGAAGACATTAGAAATAAAAATTTATAATTGAACTACAAAATCATATAAATTTCAATTTCAATTTCCTTAATTGCTCGTAATACTCCCATGCTATATTTGAGTTCATACCATGCTTTTGTAAGCATCTTAATTCTCTCATTTAATTCCATTGATATTTTTCATGCGAGATTATTTAGAGTATTGTATCTATCAGACACTCTGTACTAATTTACAGGAACAGAAGTAGTGTAGCGTAGCAGCAATTAATTCTCTAACTCCTCGGAGAATACTTATTTATTTATGAGATTAAATCGAATATCGTTCAGATACATTACGAACAACCAAGGGATCTCATATAGAATACATATTTGTGCTTACATTGTCAGTTAGTGAAGGCATTTTATTTTTATCCGTTTCAGATTTTTCCGCATAATTTTGTAGAGTGTCCAATAATTGTTAGACGCCTTATATTAAAAAGAAATTTTCATGGAAATGAGACTTAAAATTTAAGGCCAGTGACAAGAATTGATAAAAAAATTTTTAAAAAATGAGATAAAAAAGCCGAAAAAAAATTTGGCAAAAAAAAAAAAAAAATTGAGCTCAAAAAGTAAAGAAAAATCTATTTGAAAAATGACAAACAAATATATTTCATGAAATAAAAAAAAAACTCCTAAAACTTTTCATGTTAATACAATATTTATACATTCTAAGAGAAAAAAAAAAAGAAGTTATCAAGACAGTCTTCTGACTATAAACAAATTTTATAACCAATTCCTTTTCGACGTAAAGAAATCGAGCAAATGATTAAAATTTGGTTGTCCATAAATGTGTAACATATGTGTGACAATAAGTATAAATTAAAATAGTTACTATGACATTTTTAACTTTATTTTTCGAAACAATTTCTACAACTTATATGATATACAGTTATAAGTGCAATTTCTTTCAAGATAGTAATCTATATCAGAAATCATTTTAATAGGATGCTATGTATTAAATATTTTTGAATCAATAAGCAAATTTTCATTTAAAAATTACTTCTAACATCCTGATATAGCAGATTTATAAATTGTAGCTAATTTCGTATCGTTATTGTTGCAAGAGTAAAAAATAGATATTCTGATAGGAAATTCTTCAACTTAGATTTCAAGTACAACAATTAAAAAGATCAAAGAATGATATAAAACTGAAATGTAATCTAGAAACTTGAATGAAATAAAAGTGAAAAAGACTCAGATAAAATGAGAAAATTTTTTTTACTAATTTTTAAAATGTTACAATATACTTCATATGTAGATTAAATTTTCCTCTTACTTTACAATTTACATTAGGAATATTAAAAACGTGCTAATGAGAAATATACGATATCTTTTATTTCAAGAATGCATCAACGCTAAATTATTTTATAAAAGTTCATTTTAAGTTCATATATATATTTTTTCAAATTAGCACATATACAATATCTTTGCAAATCATATTTGTAGCAATGGAATTTAACAAATTAACAAAAAAAATTCTAAGTCATAAACATTCAATTGGAAAAATCATTTTAGAAAAATTTTAATGTAAACGCTCTAGGATGAATTAAAAAATATATATAATAGAAATTTTTGTAGCATATATATTAATATATTATAGTTTTTATTTGTAGCATATATTATATTCGCAGCATAAATTATATTACCGGTTTTTTTCCTTGTTGAATAGATACCTAGAATGTTTATAATAATTTAAATCTAATAAAAATATATTTTTTAATTAAATATTCTTAAATTATACCAATTTCAATAAATAATTCATTCACAATTATCTATTTTTAAAACTTTCGAATAAATGATATCAAACAACAATCGATACCAAAAGCATTATTAGTGCATCGAATTAATTCAGAAACAAAATACCACTTTAAAATAATAATTTCTAATTTAAATATATTCTACCTCTACATAAAATAAAGAAAATCTATTATGAAAGCTGATTTTAATCTTAAAAGTTGTAATTTTATTTCAAATTAAAAAAGTTGATTTCAATGTGAATTTTTAGCAAATCTTTAAAAAAAAAATTATCTAATTAATTGCATATTATAAAATTAATGCAAAATATTCAGTATAAAAGACTATTTTAAAAACTTGTATCGATTGTTGTTTGATATCACTTATTCAAAAGTGAAAGTTTAGTCGAAAGTGAAAGTTTAATATGAAAGTTGATTTCAATTTTAAAATACGAATAATAAATGTCTAACCGCATATTAAAAAATTAATGCAATATATTCAGTATAAAAAGACTATTTTAAAAAGGCAAAGATCAATATGCAAATGATACATCAAATTATGAACGGTCGATATGAATATTCATGACAAGCAACCAATATTCAGAAAATCAACTTCTTTCAAATTCCATTATCAATTTCAGAACGAAGCAACAAGAAACACCGAGTTTTTTGCTACTGCGTATCACTTTCTCGATACACTCAAAAGGCAAAGCTTCGATCTCTTCAACAGAGTTGTAATGCCCTTCGTTAAGAACATCCAGAACCGCAGTGTTGATAACTTTGCGTGAAAATTCATTACTTCCAACGCTATGTAAAAGGGCGAAGAATTAAAGAACTAAAAAAAATAAAATCACCCCCTCTCCGAGTTTCTTGCATGAGTTCGTTTTCGGATGATAAAATCCTTTGAGACGACAACGAGTCGGCGTTAATTAAATTCAATTTCTATTAGGAGCTGAGGGTAAAAAAAAAAAGATTAAAAAGCATATGCAGAGGACAAGATAAGGGTGTCATATTAATGTCGCATTACGTTCTGTGAAGCCGAAAATGTTTTCACGACACTATTTTTAAAGATTTCAGACGGCGCGTTGCAATGAAGGTTTATTTTATATGTATTCTTCTCAGTCTTTTCCTGGGTAAGTTACTAAACAACTTTTTAGCGTGGAAAAATGTTGGATTTGCCAAAACTGACTGTTTGGTTGTTCTTTTCGACTCTCCCCTCTCGTACTCCCTCCCACCAGACAATGTTTGGTATCTTTCATTTTCGGTTTTAGGATCATATTTTCGCAAATGTTAACCATACCAGACACATTGCACTTCATTTTTTTTGCTAATACACTTTGATGGGAATGTCAAAATTTTAGCACGTAATTATGGGAGAGGATTGAATAATTGCAGCCATAATTAATGGTAAACTTGGATTCTTATATATGTCGATTCATATAATTTATTAATGCGTATATATTACAGATTGGGGCCTGAATGGTAGAGTGGCTGGCCTTCTGGCACTCGATACCACAGGTTTCGATTCGATTCCCGGCAGTGCCAGGGCTGTTTGTAGTAGCTCGGAATCCACTTTAAACCGTAGGTCCTATTTTAATATGGTCGTAGAGCGTTGTAGGTGCAGTGTTACTTGCTTCCGTAGCATATTGTCAAGCTACATATGCCCTCTGGTTTGTGCTAAATGAGCATCAGCGGTGCAGGCCTTGCTTATGGCATAAAGATTAACTGCCCAGCTGTAACTGTATTACCAACTGCATTAGAACACCACATTACAAAATATTCAGTATAAAAGACTATTTTAAAAACTTTTGAATAAGTGATATCAAGCAACAATCGATAGCAAAAACTTTATTAATACGCCGCATTAATTCAGAAATAATATATCACTGTAAAGTCCATGGTAGCCTGTAATATAAAAGTTCATTTCAATTTTAAAATCTAAATTTTTACTAAATTTATAAAACAATAATTTTCTAATTAACTGCGTGTTACAAAATTAATTCAAAAATTTAAGTAGAAAAGACTATTTAAAAAAGGCAAAGCTTGATCAATATGTAAATGAAACATCAAATTACGAACGGTCGATTTGAATATTCATGACAAGCAACCAATATTCGCAAAATCAGTTCTTTCAAATTCCATTATCACTTTCTGAGAGAAGCAACAAGAAACACCGAATTTTCTAGTTACTGCGTATCATTTTCTTGATACATCTTAAAAAGCAAAGCTTCTATCTCTTGAACAGAGTTGTAATGCCCTTCGTTAAGAAGATCCAGAACCGGAGTTTGACATCTTCGTATAAAAATGCATTACTTTCAACGCTATGTAAAAGGCTGAAGAATTAAAGAACCAAAAAAAAAACAAAAATAAAATAAAATCACCCACTTCCCTCTCCGAGTTCTCTTGCATGAGCTCGTTTTCAGATGATAAAATCCTTTTGAGATGACAACGAGTCGGCGTTAATTAAATTCAATTTCTATGAGGAGCTGAGGGCAGAAAAAATTAAAAAGCATATGCAGAGGACAAGATAAGGGTGTCATATTAATGTCGCATTACGTTCTGTGAAGCCGAAAATGTTTTCACAACACTATTTTTAAAGATTTCAGACGACGCGCTGCAATGAAGTTTTATTTTTACATATATTCTTCTGAGTCTTTTCGGGTAAGTTTATTAAACAACTTTTTGCGTGTATAAATGTTGGATTTGGCAAAACTGACTGTTTGGTTGTCCTTTCGACTCTCCCCTTCTGCACTCCCTCCCACCGAACAATGTTTCGTATCTTTAATTTTCCGGTTTCAGGATCGTATTCTTGCAAATGTTAACCCTACCAGACACGTTGCACTTCATTTTCCTTGCAAATATGACTGCTAATTTTGGCTCGCTTAAGTATGGGTGACGATTGAATAAATTTAGTTATAATTAAGGGTTAACTTGGATTCATAAATATATAGATATGGTCCAATAGACCAATATAAACCAAAATAGATATGGTCTTGATTCAGTGTTGTTTCATGGTACATACTGAATTAGTTCTTTGAGTAATTCAAATTTGCAAAACAGCATTGCACAACTGCAACACATAACGCGCGAAACAAAAACATAACACGGATTACAAAATCATCTAAAAACAAATGCCTTCCGTTTGGCCTGGCCGTCCTAACTCGACTATCCATTCCCTTTTCTCTGTCTCTTTTTCCAGTTTCAGGATGCTATTTTTGCAAATGTTAACCATACCAGACAGGTTGCACTTCATTTTTCCTTGCAGATGAAATTTTGGTCGGAATAATAATTTTGACTCATTTAGGTATGGGATAGGATTGAATAAATGTAGCCATAATTAATGGTAAACATGGATTCTTATAAATGTCGATTCACTTCATTCATTAATGCAGGTAGTACAGATTAGGGCCTATTAGGAACTTTTTCAACGTTTACCAAATTTGTCGGTTTTTTAATTTTATAACCATTAACTCTGAAAATTCAATTTCGCATAAATGCACTTTGGCAGTATAATATCAACAGTACAAGCAGAAGATACACTGAAGTGACAAAAGTCATGGATACCTCTTAATATCGTGTCGGCCCTCCTTTCGCCCAGCGAAGTGCAGCAACTCGACGTGGCATGGACTCAACAAGTCATTGGAAGTCTTCTGCAGGAATATTGAGCCATGCTGTCTCGATAGACGTCCATAATTGTGAAAGCGTTGATGGTGCAGGATTTTGGGCACGAACAGACCTCTCGATGATGTCCCAAAAATGCTCGATGGGATTCATGTCGGGCGATCTAAGTGGCCAGATCATTCGTTGGAATTGTCCAGAATGTTCTTCAAACCAATCGCGAACAGTTGTGGCCCGGTGACATGGCGCATTGTCATCCATAAAAATCCCATCGTTGTTTGGGTACATGAAGTCCATGAATGGCTGCAAGTGATCTCCAAGTAGCTAAACATAAGCATTTCCAGTCAATGTTCGGTCCAGTCGCACCAGAGGACCAAGTCCATGCCATGAAAAATACAGCCCACACCATTACGGAGCCACCACCAACTTGAACAGTGCCTTGCTGACAGTTTGGGTCCATGGCTTTCGTGGGGTCTGCGCCACACTCGAACCCTGCCATCAGCTCTTACCAACTGAAATCGTGACTCATCGGACCAGGCCACGGTTTTCCATTCATCTAGGGACCAACCGATATGCTCACGTGCCCACGAGTCGCTGCAAGCGATGTCGTTCTGTCAGTAAAGGCACTGGAGTCGGTCTTCTGCTGAATAGCCCAAGAAAGGCAAATTTCTCCGCACAGTTCTAACAGACAAGTCCCTTGTACGTCCCACATTGATTTCTGCGGTTATTTGACGCAGTGTTGCTTGTCTGTTAGAATTTACGACTCTTTGCAGACGTCGTCGGTCTCGGATCGTTAAGTGCAGGCGGTCGACCACCGCGCTGTCCATGGTGGGATGTCATGCCTGAAATTTCATACTCTCGGCACACTCTTGACACAGTGGATCTGGGAATGTTGAATTCCTTAACGATTTCCGAAATGGCATGACCCATGCGTCTAGCTCCAACTAACATTCCGCGTTCAAAGTCTGTTAATTCCCGTCGTGCGGTCATCATCACGTCAAAACCTCTTCACATGAATAACTTGAACAGAAATGAAAGCACTGCGCTTTTATACCTGTTCTACGCGATGCTACTGCCATCTGAAAATTTGCATATTGCTGTCCCATGACTTTGTCACTTCAGTGTATATCAGAATGTAGATCAAAACAAAGGACGATCAGTCGGAGAGAGGTCACCGGTGCGTTTTCTCTATCATAAAGTAAATAAAACCATCTAAGCTTAAATAATCAGTAAGAAATGAAATATGTAAGAAATGAATAATCATTCAGAAAAAGAGAAACGGTGCACAAAATGGGAATCTGTAAAACTCCTTTTCCTTCCCATGGTGCCATGTTGATATGCTTTGCAGTCCTACTTTCAGGCTTTATTTTTCTTGATTAAAAGATAGCCATGCAGTCATGTTATTCTTTTTAGATGTTAAGAGAGGAAAATTACGTAAACACAAAAAAAGGGCGGGGCGCAAATTCAAAATTTTGCAACTAATTGATTGAGAAATAAAAATATTTTTGTATCATTTTAGCTTCAGTAATTTTAGTTTTTACTGAAATTTCTGAAACACGAAATTTTCGGCTATATAATAATACCATACAGTTCAAGGCATTAAAATAAGTACTAACTTCAAGATTACAACTTCATAGTATACAAGCAGATATGACCCAGTATTATCTAACTTCCGGAAAGGATATATTTTCCTCTTCAACAAATTTTATTAAAAGAAAATATGTGAATTCGGACTAAAATTACATCTAAAATGACATTTGTACTTATACTTTAATTTAAAATTAAAATTGCAAGCGTTTGTTTATAATGGATAACTAACTAATTCCTTGGCATTACAGTTCCGCCTACAGCCTCCCGCCTACTGCTAAACAGAAAATATTTTCTTTTTACGAGGTAGGATTGTCAGCCCTACACCTAGCAATCATATTAGACAGGGGTCCTACGGTTTAAAGTGGATTTCGAACCATTACAAACATCCATGGCTCCGAGATACAGCGGCCGTAATGAATTACAGCCGCATCAAAAGAGAGACAACAAGAACTATGCACAAACATATTCAATTTATTTTGTCATATCAAAATATAAAAGGAAATATATGTCAAAAAATTAAGAATGTAAAAAAAAAAAAAAATCTTAAAAGTCGAATATTTGAAACGAATAAGAAGGTACTACTTGAAAGGAAATACCTTTCTTCAAATATATTTTGAAAAGGATATAACTTTTATTCAAAAGCAAAAATTTCACTTAAGGTAAAGAAATGTTTTCAAAACTTAAAAGCATATTTCAATCCCGGTTATTTAAGCATTTATAAAATATTTCTTACATTTAAAAATTGATAAAAATATGATAATTGAACGCTTGAAATTTGGAAGTGATCACATATTAAATTGAGATACTATTTTTTGATAAATTTCATTTATGTTTTGATGGCAGAAAATTAAATTTTTTTCATTAATTAAACACATAATATTTAAATAATAATTCTTTTTGTCAAATTTTATTAAATTTAAAGGACAGAAATTTCACAGTAATAATTTTTCTAATTTTCCTTAATTTTGGAAAAACAATGAAAAAATCTATTACTCAATTAAATCAAGCGTACTTTAAAAACAACAATTACTCACATAATATTTTTTACTTTTTAGAATTTAGAGCATCATTTTCTAATTTCAAAAAATATATCGAATGCTAAAAAAAAAAATTATAATGCTCTTTTATAAGAGCATTATAATTTTTTTTTTAACATCTGATATATGACAATCCAATTATCTGTACTGTCAATTATCATTTATTTGACGGGTTTGAAACAAATAAAGTATATTTTTAAATAAAATATAGAAACTAAATTTAAAAATTGTACAATTTTTTTAAAATTATTTTTGAAATAAAAACTTAATATTGCTATATTTTTTTTTTTTATAAAAACTATTAATGATGCTTAAGTTTAATATTTTTAAAGGAAATTACAATTGACACATAAAATTAACAAGAAACTAATTAACTGAAATTTCTACCAAAATTATATTTTTAATAAACTAAATTTAATTTTAACTAAAAATCAATTCAATACCGATAATGGATTTTTACATTGTGAATGCATAACTACACACTCATAAATCATAACAATTTTTCATTTTTTTAAATAGGTAGTAAAAAAAATAGTTTATGTATAAAAATTTATTAAAAAGTAGTTTATATGCAATAAAAGCACTAAAAATATTTTTATTATTAAGGAATTGAAATAATTTTGCTTAATTTTTGCATTTTGCTTTAAATTTAAATTGTGACTGCATTTATTTTTACATCACAAAAGAATTTTCTAAAAGAATGCACAATTTATATAATATTACACAAAATTATGATTTTTTCTTCAAAAAAATTTTTAGAACATATTTAATTTTACAATTTCAATAAAATATAATATACTAATATATTTATAACAGCATTTACTCAAACCTTATTCATTAATTTTAATTTCGAAATATAATTTTATGCACATAATTTGTTATATATAGGAAAATATTCGAAATTATATCATAAGAAAATGCTTTATGTATTACTACATCAAATGATTAAAGGTTTTAACTATTCTAACATCTCAAAGTTTATTAATTTTAAAAGTAATATAAAACGGGAAATATATACATTCCAAAATTTAAAATATCAATACTTGAAAATTTTAGATGATATTGTTAAAATATTTTATGGACTTCAATGCAAGAAAAATTAAATTTTTGTTGAATAACAAAATCACTATTCAGCATGTTATTTTAAAATTAATTTTATAATAAAACTGAACTTTCAATTATAGAAAATAGTGTTCGAAATAAAAAAACAAAAATATTTTAAAATTTATCATATTAAAATTGTTCTACCAGAAATTATTTTTAGTTTATTTCTTGGTGCAAATAGATTTTTCAAAACCTAAATTTAATTTCCTTTTATCTATGGTTTAGAAGATTCACAACGAAAAATATATTTAATTATTTTCCAAGATTTAAATCTTGCATAAAAATAAATATTTCTCCAAACTTTAAATAACAGAATATAAAAAATACATTAATTAGAATTATGTTATGAAATAAATTGAAGTTCTTAATAAATAAATATAGCTTTTTGTTCAACCGTAAAAAATAGAATTTCAAATACTTTTTGTACTCATATAATAATTTCATTTCTTTAAATTCCTTCTGCTTTAAAATCATACTTTTTTCGTTATTTTATTAAGAAATATTAATAAAATAGTTCATTAATATTATACAGTTTTATCATTTTGTGAGATTGCAAACACGTCAATAATCTTCGGAATTACTTCTAGTTAGTGTATTAAGTGTTAAAAACTGTTCCAAGTATTTATAAGAAACAATAATGTGCAATTATAATTTAATATCTAAGGTATTTTGGGTTTCTAAAGGTAAAATAATTATCTTCGAAATATATTTTATAATTATTTTCTTGTTCTTTAATAATGAAAGACATTGCACACAACAAAAACAGAATGTAATTCGATATTTTAATGGTTTTCCGTTCTTTCTACTGTAAAAATGGTTTTATTTTATATATAGATTTTGCTCTTAAATTAAATATAATTATTATGAAATTATATTTATTCAAATATAATTTATACGAATATAATTTATTTATGAAAGTTTTCGTATGATTATATAACTAAATTTTCAATTTATTTTACCAATATTTCCTTCGACTAACATCTACTATGCAAAGAATATTAACCGAGATTCAAACAGTTTTGCCCTTTAAATATTTGAAGACAGAATTTGATAAAAAAAAAATATTTCTTTTCTCTTAATACTTTTTCCAGATGAAAACTTATTTTCTGAAATTCAAATATTCTACAAAAATTCAAAAGAAAATTCTAAGGTAACATCATTGAAAGGCTTTATAGACATTTAGACAATATTTCTTTTTAACATAAATATTCTTAAAAGATTTCTATTTATTGTTAAAAATGTGGATTATTTTACTTACAAACATTTTTAAAATAATTAAGAAGCATTTATAGTGAAAAAAAGGCCTATAAACAACATGATCTAAAAGTACTCTAATTTACGTTATGTTATTTCATGTGCTTTTAGTTCGTGCACGAATTTAACAAATTAAAAATATCATCCACTTTTAAGATCAAAGCGCTATTAATACTTCACAAAATTTCTAAAACAAAACGTTCGACTATTTCAAGTAGAACGCAAATATAATTATTAATTAATACTTCATTGTTTCAGTCATAACTAACTAAAAATTACTTTTGTACAAACAATAAAGATAATTATTCAAGTCGGATTTTCGAAAAAAAAAGTGAAATACTTTTGAGTATTCAATAAATATCATGAAAAGGAATGACACCAAATTGAGAAATGTCAGCAACGTTCCAATGATAAATTGACTTAACACGTAATAGACTAGAATATGAAAAACCACGTAATATTTTCAAATAGAGTAGAATATAAAAAATTATTTTAATATAAAACAAATATTAAATTACATTTTTCAAATGTATTAAAATAAAAATTGTTTTTGAAAAATAAAAGAAATGTTTTTATTAAATTAATAGATCAAAAATATGACAAATGTTACGCAATGTCTTCTTCATCTTTAAAACCAATCGTCATATAATTATAGGGTCGTGGTAGATTCCACTTCTAAGCCGAAAACCCGATACTCAGATACGCGCAGGATGCACGAAATTTACTTCTTTGGGAAAGAGTCTGTAAGCCAACTAAATATTTCTCCTGAACATCACAGGAGGCACTCCTGCCAGTGCGTAGGAGAAAGCACTGTTACATTATTAGAATGTTATCGCAGATGTGGGGAGGAAGATGCTCCCAACTGAGCAAGATGGAGCAGATCGTACCCTACTGAGTAAAGCTGTATCCACTACATATCCTCGTTAAATGGCAGATTACCTTAATTCAAAATGCCTAGTATTGAATTACAGCTAATAAATAATAATTCTAACATCAAGTATATTATTTAAATAAAGTTAGTACAGTCGTAACTTTAAGCAATTTATATACATATTATCCAAGAAGAACAAAACTTATTTCAGTAGAAAAATTAACAAATATCACATATTGAAATCATCTAAATTTGAAATATTTACCGAATGGTGAATCAATGCAATCATAACATACTATTTCAGTTTAATTTTATAAAAGCTAATTCTTGCTAAACTTCAACAATGTCCTTCATTTATCATATTCCACAATAAAAGACAACTGCCTCTATTAAGATCTTTTTTGTTTCCAGTAAAAGAAAAAAAAATCTCAAAATCTGAACGATCCATCATCTGCTTTTGACGGTTGTGGTTTTATGTCAAGTTTACTCTATCTCGACTTGAAAAAATCTTGTACAGCCCTGTCATAACAGAATAGCACCGTTCATATAATAAAAATTAAGTCTGTTATCTTCTATTCTGTTCAGTTTAGAAATAAATTTTTGTTTAATGTTTCTAATTGCAGCAACTAGTTTGTAAATAGTTACAGCGTAAAAGACTCCTCCAAATATTAAATATGATTTTTATTTCACGTAAGACACCGACTGAAACATTGCTGCACCATATACCACATTATAATAAAGAGACTTAGAAAATTGATTATGTTATATGGAATGCCAATAATTTTTCAGATTCTAATCATGTAAAGGCGGCTTGATAACCAATTGGTTAGCACTCTGGTTTTTGATACCACAGGCTCCACGTTAGTATCCTGACGGTAGCATGTATGTTTATTGGTGGTTTGGAATCCATGTTAAACTATAGGTCCCGGTCTATTTTTAGATTAAACTGTGTACAAGCTGACCATAGAGCGACAAACCAAACTAATCATGTAAAAATTTTTAACTATGTTATGTTCCATTTTAAGATAAATTTTCGCTTAATGTCTGTTATTGCAGTAACTAGTTTTTAAATAGTTATAGCATTCTAGATATAAAAGACTTATCCAAATATTAAATATGATTTTTTTATTTTACGTAAGACATCGATTGAGATATTGCTGCAACATATATCACATAATAAAAAAGACTTATACGCGTTCATGAAACTATATAATAAAGTTTCTACCTTTTCAGGCTCTAATCACGTAACAGATTTAATTTTTTTATTTATGTTCAATTTTAAAATAAATTTTTAAAATCGAATCTGGTATGACTAAATCACAAGAACCGATTTACATTTACTTCACTTGTTATTAAAGCTTTTCAATAAGAAGTCTAACATTTTTGAATAGAAAAGCAAAATTGTATGCGTATGGTATACATATTCAAAATTTTCAAACTTCAGTAAAGCTTTTGGTTGAATAAGTGTTATGAAAAAGTAATAAAAGAGTTTCATGAGATTTATAATAAATACTTAAATCCATGGATATGTGATATAAATTAATTTTGCTGAATTTGAATAATATTTGAATGCTTTGAATTTTTCAATAAGCATAATTAAATGCCTAAGAATTTGCAGAATGAATATCAAAATAGCAAATGTGATATGAATTTGTTTCAAAGGATTTGACAAAAATATTTACGTTAATAAACATTACGAAATTACTTCCTTGGGAAACTTCATTTCTTAACTTAATTTCATCAAAACCTTGGTTAATTTAATTTGCTTAGATTTCATTCGTGTATATGCCTGATGCGATTAAGCTATATAAATTGAATGACTATTTCATTATAATGTAGAAAAGACGATTACTTTACAGATCTGGAAAGCAGAAACTATGATGAAAGAAATATATGCTTTTACATTGAAATGGTCATTTTAAAGAAACTTTTATCTTGAACTTAATTCAGATTTCAAGTTGAAATCTCATTCCTCCTATTTCACCAAAACGGTTAAAACAAGTAGACTATTTCCCCAAAACGATAAAACAAGTAGACTATTTCCCCAAAACGATTAAACAAGTAGACTATTTCCCCAAAACGATTAAACAAGTAGACTATTTCCCCAAAACGATTAAACAAGTAGACTATTTCCCCAAAACGATTAAACAAGTAGACTATTTCCCCAAAACGATTAAACAAGTAGACTATTTCCCCAAAACGATTAAACAAGTAGACTATTTTCCCAAAACGATTAAACAAGTAGACTATTTTCCCAAAACGATTAAACAAGTAGACTATTTTCCCAAAACGATTAAACAAGTAGACTATTTTCCCAAAACGATTAAACAAGTAGACTATTTTCCCAAAACGATTAAACAAGTAGACTATTTTCCCAAAACGATTAAACAAGTAGACTATTTTCCCAAAACGATTAAACAAGTAGACTATTTTCCCAAAACGATTAAACAAGTAGACTATTTTCCCAAAACGATTAAACAAGTAGACTATTTTCCCAAAACGATTAAACAAGTAGACTATTTTCCCAAAACGATTAAACAAGTAGACTATTTCCCCAAAACGATTAAACAAGTAGACTATTTCCCCAAAACGATTAAACAAGCATACTATTTCCCAAAACGATTAAACAAGCAGACTATTTCCCCAAAACGGTTAAACAAATAGACTATTTCACCAAAAGGGTTAAACAAGGAGACTATTTCACCAAAAGGGTTAAACAAGGAGACTATTTCACCAAAAGGGTTAAACAAGGAGGCTATTTCACAAAAATGGTTAAAAAAGTAAACTTTCACCAATATGGTTAAAAAGTAAACTAATTCGCCAATATGGTTATAAACTAAACTATTTCATCAATATGGTTAAAAAGTAAACTGTTTCATCAATATGGTTAAACAAGTAGACTATTTCACTAAAATGATCAAAAGAATGAATTATGTCCCCAAAATGGCCAAAACAACATATCATTTCGCCATAGTACCAAACGACTACATCATTTCATCGAAGTGGCCAGTTATCTCCAACTAGTATAAATCCAATTAATAATTTTAATCATCTGCTGATTTCTGGATTTCATATCGTCCATATCAATATATTCAAATAAATTGCCATGGAGTGGTTATCTATTGTATTATTAATCAGAATGCGATTTGATCTTAAAAACTTTAATAATATCATCTATTCTTATCATAATCAGCAGCAACTTTAAAAATATTGAATATAATTTTATAGTTTCATACATAGATGAAATGATCTTTTCAAAATTGTTTTCTCATCCAATGGTAGTTTAAATCATAGCTGCATTGGATGATATAGATTGAATGCATTGATTGCAGTTATTTTGGTATAAAAAAATTTTTCCTCCATCACCACTTAGAAGATATATGACTATTATAGAACAATGCAAAAATACAATTCATTTCATTTCATTTATAAATTTGACAGCTTGATTCTCAAATTAAAGTAAATAATATTTTGAAACATCTGTCTAAAAAGCTTCAGAAATCTCACTTATTTAAACAGCAGTTTAAATAAATAATATTGCTTAGCACTTTTAAGTCTCGAGTGCATTTTATTAGAAAACATGATTTTTCCTTGTTTAATTAAATTCTTTAATTATTCTTCTAACTGTAAAATAAATTCCCTTGTTTGGAAGAACATTATTCATTCATTTATTTTTTATTATAAAAATTTATTCCAATTCAGTTAGTTATCTTGCAGTTATTTTTATTGATATTTTCTTTCCAACATCAAATGTTATATTTTCTACTTCATTAAAGCGCATATAATCCATCAACTTCCTCGGATTTCCTATGTCAGACTTGTTTAAACAAAAGCAATATTTAAAGCAGTTATTGATTCAAAACAATTTCTACCATCAATCATTTAAGATATAATCCAAACCATAGAAAGCTAGGAATTAAACGTTGAAATAACTTACACGCATCAAAGTAAATGTCAGCTTTAATTATGACTTTTTTAGTTGAACAATAAGAATAATTTATTGTTACTATTAAGTGAATCATTTTATCTTGATTTACAATACTTTTTATTATTATTTTCTTCGTATAAAACTATAACTTATGATTATAGTTATAATCTTTTAAATACCGATGTAGCAAAGAATTATTTTCCGTTATTTTAAGTACATTATGCAACTGCATTCTCAAATTATTAGATACGCTGTCATATTATTTTCTATGAAATGCGTAGCAACTGCTCTTCCTGAACGGTCTTAAGTAAATAATTGGAATTTAAATTTTTAATTAACTTTTGTTGTTGCTTACATACGATACATATTTCTCAATTATAAAAATAACCTCCTTTTTGCAATGGGATTTTTTTCCCTTTTCTAAAACTTCCTATGCATGCCAAACGGTGTAACCATTAATAAAAGTATTTCATAACAAAATTTAAAAATAAACTATTACGACAACTATAGATTTACATAAGGAATAAGAAATTTTGAATACATGAAATACTCACGGAAACTTCGTTGTTTCTTGACTCGAGTTAAAAGTTTTCATGATCAAAAATTTAATTTTTTCAATATCCCTCAGGCCTGAAGAAATATGTAATTTTGTTACTTTTAATAAAAAAGTAAATTTGTAAAATCCTAGACTCTCCTTGATTCATAACAGTAGCGGTCTTCTGCCTGGAGATTGGACATGATTATCTTACTAACCATCTACACAGCATTGATATATATAAATATATAACAGTCCTTGTACAACAAAACTCCGTGATCGGCAAAAATCATTTGTTAAGGTTTTCCATCATTGAATGAAGAAAACTTATACAGCAGATACTGGCGTGCTAGAGAGATGATTCAATTGACATCCATCGGCTAATTTTCTTTTTTTTTTTCTTTATGTAGTCACAGTTTTTGGATGTAATTTTTTATTATTGGTATAAGTTATTTTTTTTATGTTTTGCTGTTTTGTATTCCATCTTTATGCTCCATTCATTGGTTCTCATGCATCTGGGATGCACGGGGAGCCAATGATGTAAAATCAAGTCCTTTTGCAATAAAAAATAAACTTTTAATAAAAATATAATTTAAAAACTGTTTTAACATATATTGTAGGAAATTGCCTTGAATAACTCTCAAAATGTTAAAAATAAATAAAACATCATTATTAGTGAAAAAAAATTATATTTAGTCTTCATATAAGTTTCGCAAAATTACAAAATATCTCATCCAGTAAATATAAAAGAATTTTTGAGTGGCTATCTCCATTCATCAATGCTCAATTTCTTCCTTTAACTCAAACTTCCTATACTTACCAAATGCTGTAACCATTATCAAAATGTTTTCGTAATAAATTCTAAAAATAGACTCTATTAAGACAACTATAAATTCGCATAAAGAATAAGAAATTTTGAATACTTTGTTTCTTGATCTGAGAATTTCATGAGTTGTTCAATACTTCTTTGGCCTGATTAAATACTTGTTACATTGTTACTTTTAATAAAAACATAATTTAAAAAGTGTTTTGACATATATTGTAAGAAATTGCTCTTATTAACTCTCAAAATGTTAAAAATGAAAAAAACGTAAAATAGTGAAACAAATTATATTTAGCCATCATATAACTTTATCAAAATTACAAAACATCTCATTCAGTAAAAATAAAATAAAAAATTTTGGGATGACTTTATTCATCATCCAAATCCATCAATGTTCTAGTGTTGACATCATTCCTTAAAAGACTCAATTGGACGAATGCCACGGACGTAAAACAATAAGGTATAAAAAAAAATTGGAATTTTACATTTTTTAGATCTTTTAAGATACATTCGAACTAGCATTATCTTGAAACAGAAAGTGACTTACGTTATCGACCGATTTCTGCTTCCTTTCATCACCATCATCATCATCTCACAAAGAGTTTGATTTCAAAAGAAGGTGTTAAAAGCAGACAAAAGAAAAAAAAACCTTTTAGGCTCTTTGAATTATGTGGATTGTCTTCATCACTAGTTTTGTCATTTTAGTTTCCAATGAAGATTGATTCTGAAAAGTAAGATGAGAGATATCAGTATAGACAAATTGATCACCGAGGAAGATCTTATTGAGTTAGTGAGTATGTATTCAAATGTATAAGTAGTATTACTAATCACAGTTTATTTGATTTCCTTGAAGTACAGCCAATTATATTAAATGTCTTAAATACTGAAGAGAGTCCTTTCAATGAATGAAAAAAAAAAAAATTTTTAAACCTCTGTGATGGGGAAAAAAAACTTAATTATATTATGAAGAAATTTGAAAATACTCAAAATTCACTTTTTTTTTTTTTTTTGTAAAATCTAATTCTAATTCATTGTATTTAACTTCTTTTCTAAATTAATGTAATTTTGATATTGTTTTAAAAATAAAGCTTAAATTTTAATTTTCTTTAGATCAAAAGATTGAAATATATGGTTTGAAATAGATGGTTTTGGTGTTTAAACCTAGGAAGGTTTTTAAATCATAGGAAAGATTTTAAAATCCTAGGAAGTCAACAAGATGTGATTGAATTTTAAAAATATACAGTTTAATAGTAATTTAAAATTTTGCATTTATTGAAAAATATTTATTCACCAAAAGTTTTAACCAAAATGAACTTTTTTAAAAATATTCTCATGTATATATCAAACATTTTTGCAAAATGTAAGCAAAAAAATCTTTTCTATTATAAAATTTTCATGTTAATAATAATATTTTAAACATTGGAAACTAAAATAAATAACGATTGAATTCTTAATGGTGTAGTTGTAGTCGATAATTTTATAAAATAAATTGGAAATTATTAAAATGCAACGATTTCTAGTCTTCATGCTTGTTAAGTAGTAGATAAAAATACATTTATTATTCGATAAAAATAAATGACAAAAAACAGTGATACGTATAAATGATGTTTCAAATGTTAAAGAAAAATTCATTTAAAATAAATAAATGTCTAATTAATGTCAATTTTCTATAAATAAATGTCTAATATTAATAAATCATTATTTTAAAAAATAATTTATTAATCTTACGTTACATCCTTTGTAGAATTATCGTGCATAACTAATTATAACTTAAAATTTAATTAAAAATGATTTAAGCAATTCGAATTTCCTATTAAAAATTCATTGCAACTCTATTAACGTTTTGTACAAAATTAATATTAAACTTATTTCTACAGTATTATTAAAAATCACGTAACAATACACTAAAGTAAATTTTCAAATCTCTTGTTTACCTATCACAATGCAATAACCATTTGTAAATATTTTCCACGCAATATTACTCTTTGTAAATATATATGAACCTCATTTACTTCGCATCATAATAAAAATGAAGAAACTCAAAATATTCAAATGTTTCAATAACAAGCCATTGTGTCTAAAAACAGTATCTTAAGAAAAACTCCAACTAAAAGTTTTCAATTATATATATAGAGAGAGAAAAAAAAAAAACAGTAATGCTTCCCAGATTTTAATATCAACATGGTAAGGTATTGTAGTTAGTTCATGAAATTAAAAGAGTTCTTTTGATCTTCTGGAAAAACTAAGACTTAAATTAAAAAAAAGTAGATTAAGTGGTCTGAAAGTAAAGATTAGAGCATAATTCTTACAGGCCAACCTTCCTCTTTTAATCTTTTGTATTGAAGAAGCTATTTTGATGATTTTTTTGTGTGTATCCTTTTTGTCCTTTGCCTTTAAAAAGTAATCAGAAATGTGAAAAATAAACTGCAAGCTGTAGAAAGGGAGAAAAAGGAAAAAAGTTCATTGAAGGTTTCCAAACAAGAGTCAGGATTAAGAGATCAATAAAAAGAGAGGATCACTTTAAACAAAAATGTTTCGTCAAACAGAACACAAAAGAAAGTCGGATATTTTAAAAGTTTGTTGACGAAATTTTAGTAGGAAAAAAAGTAATTATGTTTCAAACCATAAATCTGGGTTTTGATTAAAAAATAATTACTTGTTCCTAGGCGTGTTGTTCCAAATGGCAGTCGGTCAAATTTATTTCATGTAAAATTAAATTGCTATAAAAAAAATAGTTCTTAAATTAATTTTGTTAACTGTTTATTAATTGATTTTTTTTTTAATTTTTAATACTTTCGTGTTGTTTGTGAATATAAAAGAAACTTCATGCTTTCAATGCAATAAAAATGAATTTTTTTATTGAATTTTTATAAACCTGTTTTTAACACAGAATGCTTGTTATCAGTATTAAATAATGTTTCTATATTTATAATTCCAGGAAAAAATAATCGCAAAGGATTTGCAATGTAGCAATTTTCCCACTGGAAGAATTGTTGCATTTCATTCCCAGGAAAGAGGAATGAAAACAAGTACATAATAATAACCCATCACTCAAATTTGACAGAAGATAAGCAGTGTTGTGGATATTTATATTACATGCAATTAGTGTTTGTACTAATGAGAACAATCCGAGCTCAAATTCTATAGCAGATAAGCAGTGTCATGGATAACGAGACCTCATGAAATTAACTATTGTCTGTTCGACCTTCACAGGTCGAAATATTTTCAGATGGAATATGGACTATTCCATGAGTTGTGGCATCATGACTGGTGATGACCATGAGCTGAGCGAATGTCCGCTCCATTGAGGAACCCTAGAACTCTGGTGGGGACCTCCCTCACTCCTCTTGACAAATTTTCTTACAGGGAGGTTTTTGTGAAGAAAGGGGAGAGTTCTGCAACAGAGTTGCCCAGAAGTATTGTTTTTTTTTTTCTGAAGTCACAGAACAAGCCGAAGTTTCTGCCTTTTTCCAAAGTGAGCCCCTTGTGGTTTCGTGCATCCCGTCGTGTGATAATTAAGGTTTAAAGTAGACCTTCGGAAATAGATTCGTCGTAGATTTGAGAATTGGAGTAAACTTCACTCCGTCCTTGGAGTGAACTTCATTTTAAATCTACAGACTAGGCAATTAGATTTTGACGTAGACTCGAGAACTCTGAAAATCTCCGACCTTGAAGTGAACTGTACTTGTGATTTAATCGTGATCAAATTTATATTTTTCATTTCCATGTTTATAAATCAGATTCTGTATTTGTATAATATATATATATAATGCTAATGAACAAAAATTAAAGTGTTTCATGATCCTAAAGTGGCCCTCTTCTTGAAGTTTCATTAAAGGTCTAGTATACGCCGAGACGTGGAATGCAGCAAGTATATAAAAATGAAATTCAAATAAATTGTATTTTCATATGTTTCATGATATTTAACAAAAATTCAATAATAATTTAACAAAATTCAATTCGCATTCAATAGCCAAAAAAATTTTCAAATTTTGAAAATTCTAGTCATAAATGAAGAATGAAGCATTCAAATACAGCTTTATACAATATACAGCTCCATAAGAACAAGAAAATGCCAAAAGTGATAAATGTGAAACTTCAAGAAGAAGGAATTGATCAATAGTTATTGTTCTTGTAGTTATTGGATATACAAATGTTTAAAATCCCAAGCCAAGACGTGAAAAGTGCTTCAAAACCGTACTACAAAACACTTCAATCAAAAAAGCCAAATTCTCCAGAAAATTCCTTAAGACTAACGTTATTCATGAATCATTTCAAGAGTTAAGGGCCCAAAGTACCATTTTCCGCCAAAATTTGAAATGGAGTTTTATTTGCTTGGTCCCCATTTTTGGATAACGTCACGGACGTTAACCAGGACAACATCATGTTCACACAAGATAATAAAAGTTTTGATACTGATATTACTGATAAAATCTCTTTATCATTTTTTAAAATAGAATTTTGATATAAAACAATGTAAAATTGTAATTACAGTAGAATTTTAATGATTCTGTATATATTTACTTTACTAAATTGATTTGAAATGTTAATGAGTTATTTAAAGAAAAAATTATTTGTGATTAATTATTAATTAATACTTACAATTATTTCACGTAGTTATCTGTATTTATTTTAAAAAATTATTGCAATTACCAGAATAATTACACATGAATTACTGTAATATTAACAAACATGTTTACATCGTTAAAGCAAGATAATTCCAGATAATTTTATTACGCTCTAATAAATAAATTAAAAACGAAATTTAATTTTAAAAACTTAATTAGAAAATTAAAATATTTTTTAAAAACTATAATTAACTAAACATATATTCATGTCAATTATCCCTTTTTTTTTATTTTATTCCAGCAAACATTTTGTTATCACGTAATTTTTTAACAAAGGATAGTAAGGGAATTGAAGCGTACATTAATTAACCTGAGCAAATGACGACAGCGCTGGGTTTTTTTTTTCTATTAAAAAGAGTAAACCAGGTTCTTTCCAAAATAAATAAAGAGTTTTTTTATTCAAATTTAATAAAAAAATAGATAATGCTGAGTTAGATATATGAAGAGAATTGGTGCGTAAAATAGTGGACGCCATACAACACTTTTACCAAATTGATAAAGAAAACTTTTAATGGTTTAAAAAGAATTTATCTTCTTACAATCTCCTTTCACACCACTATTTTAATGTAAAAGGGCTTGAATAATCTCTATAAAATTTACAATAATAATTTATTACTATTATTATAATTATTATTACTACCATTATTATTTTACTAGTTTATTATTCCTTGTGTGTATTATTATCACTACTATTAATACTATCTCTATTATTATCACTACTATTAATACTATCTCTATTATTATCACTACTATTAATACTATCTCTATTATTATCACTACTATTAATACTATCACTATTAATACTATCACTATTACTATCATTACTATCACTATTAATACTATCACTATTACTATCACTATTAATACTATCACTATTACTATCACTATTATTATCACTATCACCACTATTATTATTACTGTTATAAAAATTATTATTCATAAAACTAAGTACTAATCAAAATACATTGTTCATGAAACAAATAAACATATATAATATTGCGTTGTTTATGTAAATAATTGATCATTTAACCATCACCATATAATTGATTATTGTAAACGAAATCAGATGAAAGTTCAGCAAACATTTTATTACAAAGCAATTATTCTATGACTACAATGAACAAAACAAGCTTTAATTAATAAAAGAAATTATCGAAATAAAATATTTTTCTATGAAAAGGATAAGATTAATATCTTACCTTTTTCATAGGTATATATTTTAGTTTAAATGGTTTCGATTAAACTGGCAATATAAGTCAGAGTTTAGAGATTTATGAAACAGATTTATGAAATAATATAATTTAAAATTGTTGGTATATTAAATACTTACAAAATAGGTACGAAAATTAAGTTCTTACAAAATTGTAATGGAAACAGTATTAATACGAATTTATCTATGGATTTATGTCTGGGATCTATTACAATGAAAACAAAATACTCCCCCTTTCTTCAAAGATAGATAAATTATAATGAAATAATTTTACACTTGCGTCATCAGAAAGTTTCCAAAAATTTAACTGGCTGCTATATGGTATTACAAATAATTACTGGAACTACTTAATGTTGTAGAGAAACAGAAAAAATCTGCTTGTTCAACATATTTAAATAAAATCAACCATAATACTTTTTAAGATATCTGGAGCCTAGTGTTCCACTTAAGTTTGTCATGAACAGTCCACAGATTGGTAAAATAGAGACCTGGGAGAACTTTCAGCGGTAATTGCTCCAAATTCGCATGTCTTATACGATAAAAACAGGAAACCTTCAACCAAGCAGCCTGACAGCCGATTCACAACTCTTATACATACACACTGTCACAATTGACATCGAGTCTATTTGTTTCTCAAAGTAATGATCGCAGCGGACACATCAAATATTTAAACCTGTGCCCTCCTTTATGCTACCTGCAGGTGTCGCTATTGATAAACAACTTGAACCATTCCTTATTCGTGTCACTATTGATCCACACCTTGAACTATTCCTTATTCGATCACCATTGATCCATACTTGAACCAATCTTATTCGTGTCACCATTGATGCACAACTTGAACCAATCCTTATTCGTGTCACTATTGATCCAGAAATCCCAACAGTCATATAAGACCGGGACCTACAGTTTAAAACGGATTCCAAACCACTACATGGCACCGCCGGGATTCGAGCCCGAAGCATGTGGCCCCGAACACCAGAGCGCTATTATTGGCCATTAGTCACCATATTATATAAATTATTATACAGTAAACGTGATCTGTAGAACATAATGGTGTATAATTTATTATTATTTTTTTGAAAAGTAGATATTTTTGTAATTGCTTATTTATTTTTTAAATAAATAAATAAACATTAGGCTTTATTTAATGGAATGAATGGCTTTACATTATGGAACATGACCGTTCCGGTAGTGGATGTGTGATGGTATGGAGAGGAATCATGATTGATGGATGGATGGCCTTACAAAAATTTAATCAGCGGAACTGTGACCACCCAGATATAACGGGGTTATGTCTGAGAGCCATGTGTAAAAAAAGCTTTTTTATGTGTGTATATGGATCTGACTTTTCATTTGCGGGCGACAATGCTTCTCAACATCGAGCAAATACCAATCACTAATTCCTTGAAAATGAAGACATTCATCGAATGTTGTGGCCAGCAAAGTCTCCTGATCTCAGCCTGATAGAGAACTTATGGGGCTACCTCGGACAAGTAACTGCACGTAGACGTCCTCCTATAGATGTAAATGCTCTGAAGACCTCACTTCTGGAAGAGTGGAGCTTAATTCCCAAACTGTGGTTAACAACATTGTAAGCATGAAAACGCGTTGTGATATGGGTGTACCAATTATGGGAGACCGCATTCCATATTAAGTTCGTAACGATTCATTTTTTTCTGAGTTATTCCTTTTTTTCTGAACTCTTTTGTCACATTTTATTGCTATTTGTGTTGTTTCATGCTACAATTATATATCATATAGTATGCAGTGATCTTAATTTTTTTCCTTTCTATTTATGTGTCATAATGCTATGTATCCTTCCAGAAAAATTCATAAAAATTATAGTTCGCATTTTCTGAGAAATCCGTGAATTTATGCATGTAAAGATAATTTTAAACATGAATGTATTTAAGATATCTTCAATCTTATATTAAGAAATAAAACTACATTTGAATATATAATTTTTACAGCAAGTATTCTATTTTTTTTTTTCACTTACATTTGCCCAGTTGAAAGAAATAAGCATAGTTTCTACAAATATTTTTCCCAATTTTATTAACACATATATTTTCTTAAAATTTCGTTATTGTTAATTACAATGTTTCACATTTCCAGTCTGATAAAATTAGGCGTTTTACAGTTTCACTTTTCACATTACTCATTTTCCATTATAAATCAAACTTTAAAGTACATTTTTCATCCTAGCACTATCTACAAAAGTTAACCAATGTTTTTTAATAAACGAAAGTAATGTATAATGCAAACAAATACAACGACAATGACTCATAAATATTCCCACTTTAAAAAAAAAAAAAGTATTTGAAAGAAATAAAATTCTCTCAATTTGATACGATTATTCTACTTTTCCATGAAAGATTTAATGGTATTTCCGATAGAAATCATTCAGTAAACGAGCGATGGCATTCAGCATTTTCCATTTTGAGATAAAATACGTTGTGTCCTGGAGAAGGAAATGAGAGTCACAAATCAATACATAATTTTACCCGAGATAACGCACTGAGCAGGACAATTCTGACAACGACGGGGAAGACTTCTTCCGATCAAAAACGCTAACTCAAAGTATCTTCTCTGCCATCATTAGTCCAATTTTTATTCCCGGAAGAACGATTAGTACAAAGATGGAAAAAGAAACAGATGCTTCTTTTACCCTACCGTTAAAAAAAACTAATTTTTCATTTGGTTTTTTTTCTCCCTCCTAAAAGGTTTTTGGGTGGGGTGGCGGGTGTAAAAGTTGTGTTAATGCATTTCCTTGACTATGTCGTTTCTTGTTTTCAATCAACATTTGGATCACTTTTAGAAGAATAAAAAAAAAAAAAAAAAAAAATACATTCAATAATTTGCAGTTGCATTTGTAATAAAAAGGGTTCTGAATGTTATTTATCTTTTGTCAAAATTTAATCTATTCAGGGATATTGAAATATTTGTATGAATTTTATTTTATTAAAAAGGTTTCAACTAAATTAAAAATTGTTGAGAACTTTTTACTATTGTAGCATTTTTCCCACGAAAAGAGTTGTAGCATTTCATTTCCGAGAGACAGAAATGTATATTCTTTAACATAATAAGAACATATCATTCAAATTTGACAGCAGATAAGAAGTGTTGATGATATTTATATTACTTGCAAATAGTGTTTTGTACTACTGAGAACAACCTGTCAATGAAATCTAATAGCAGATATTCAGTATCATAATAATGAGACCTCATAAAATTAGCGATTGTCTGATAGACTTTTAAAGGTCGAAACAATTACAGACTGGATATGGACTATGTGATGAGTTGCTGCATCGGGATTGTTGATAGATCCTGGGCTGAAGAAGTGTCGAGTCCAATAAAAAGTGAAGGAAGCTGACCCCCGCCTCCTTGACCGATTTTCGTAAAGGAAGGGTTTTGGAGAAGGAAAAAAAGGGAGTTCAATGAGGAATCAACAAGAAGTGTTGTCTTTTTTTTTCTGAAGTGACTGAACAGGCTGGTGTTTCCGCCTTTTTCAAAGTGAGCCCCTTGTGGTTTCATTATTTATTTTTTGCACATAATAATTTGTAATATATAATATATATATATATTTATTTATTACAAACTATATGTATATATATACACACAGAACTTCGGGTTTAATTGATTAAGTTTTAAGCAAATTTTTAAGAAAAATATTACACACGTAGCAACTGTAGCATTGCCTATTGTATCTTACATTTCCAAGTTTCCACTACATTTCCAAATGTACACATTGATTTGAAAATTCAACAAGATAAAAGAATTTATAAAAAAGGATTGCAGAAAGTAAGTTTTAAAAATATCACTTGATACATTTGTAAATATGTTAAGTGTAGTTAAATAAATGTTGTTTGATTAAATAAAATTTGTTGGATTCGACAGATGTATTTTGTTGGCTTCTTGTGTAAATGATGTAAAATCAAGAATTTTCTTGTTTAAAATAAACTTGTATCACTACTAGATTCATATTTTCAAATATGAAATTTAAAGTAAATTTTGCCTAAAAAGATTTGATATTTAAAAAGACATGTAATAGAAATAAGAAAAGTACAAGCAACATTTTCATTTGAGTAAAGATGCCGTTTTAAAATTCCATATTACTATGCACCATTGTATTTTCTGTTAACAAGACAGGCATTTCCATAAAACTAATATTTATTTAAAAAATATTGTATAAATAAAATTCTTTCCCTCTAACTACAAAATAAATTCCATTGCTTGAACATTCATTATTCATGCATTTATTTTTAATGTAAAAAATTATTTCAATTTTGTTAGTGATCTTGCAATTATTTTTATTGATATTTTCTTTTCAACATCAAATGTTACATTTTCTGTTTCATTAAAGCACATGTAATCCATCAAATTCTTCTGGATTTCCTATGTCAGACTTGCTTAAACAAAAGCAATATTTAAAGCAGTTATTGATTCAAAACAATTTCTACCATCAATCATTTAAGGTATAATCCAAACCATAGAAAGCTAGGGAATTAAACGTTGAAATAACTTATACACATCAAAGTAAATGTTATATTAATTGTGACTTTTTAATTAAACATTAAAAATAATTTTGCATTTGTTTCTAAAGCAATCATTTTATCATGATTTAAAGCACTTTTCTATTATTTTTTACCACACCAAAAATAGAAAGCGAAATTGTTGCAAAACTAAATAATTTACATTACAGATAAAAGACTATAAATCATGATTTCAAATTATAATTTTTTTTTAAATACCGATGTAGCACAAAAATTATTTTCCGTTGTTTTAACACATTATGTAACTGCATGCTCAAATTATTAGATACAATGGCATATTATTTCTATGAAAAAAAGGGGCAACTGCCACTCCTAAATGGCCTTGGGTGAATAATTGGTAATTAAATTTTTAATTAACTTTTATTGTTGCTAACATACGATACATATTTCTCAATTACAAAAATAACCTCCTTTTGCAATGGGACTTTTTTTCCTTTTCTCAAACTTCCTATACTTGCCAAACGGTGTAACTATTAACAAAATATTTTCATAATAAAATCTAAAAATAGATTATCTAGATAACTATAGATTCGCGTAAAAAATAAGAAATTTTGAATAGGTTGTTTGGGACCTGATGGGCGAGTGACTTGCGCTGTGGCACTCGGGGCCACCGATGTAGCATGTAATTATTTTCCATTATTTTAACACATGTAACTGCACGCTCAAATTATTAGATGTTTTAGATATTATATATTATTTCTATAAAAAATGTAGAAATTGTCCCTCCTGAATGGTCTTCGGTAGAAAATTAGTATTTAAATTTTTAATTAACTCTTTGTTATTGCTTACAAATTTCTCAATTTTTTAAAAATAACTATCTTTCACAATGGGACTTTTCTGCCTTTACTCAAACTTCGTATACTTACCAAATGGTGTAATCATTAGCAATTTTTTCGTTATAAAATCTAAAAATAGACTATCAAGACAACTATAGATTCTCATAAAGAGTAAGAAATTTTGAATACGTTGTTTCTTCACCTGAGTATTTCGTGGAAGGTTTATAGAGTTGTTGAATACCTCTTTGACTTGATGAATATTTACACTGTCACTTTTAATAAAAGTAAATTAATAAAACCTAGACTCCCCTAGATTCATCGCAGTAACGGCCTTCAACCTGGAGACTGGACATGATGGTCTTGCAAAACATCTACACATCATTGGTATCTAGAACAGTTATTTGTGCAACCAGAACTCTGAGATGGACAAAGACCATTTGCTAAATTGTTCTTCATTGAATGAAGAAAACTTATACAGCAGATATTGGCTGGTTAGAGAAAGTTGATGCAATTGGCATCCAGCAACTAATTTTCTTTCATATTTATGTTGTCAGTTTTCATGTAATTATTGTCATTGAGTTACAAAATAGAACAAAACAGTATTCAGTCTTTATGCTCCAATAGTATGCATCAGTGATGCGCGACAGTAAATGACGTAAAATCAAGTTCTTTTGCAATAAAAAAAATCTTTTACTAAAAATATAATTTAAAAAAGTTTTTTAACATATAAGTAGGAAATTACCTTGAATAACTCTCAAAATGTTAAAAAATGAATAAAACGTAAAATAGTGAAACAAAATTATATTTAGCCATCATATAAGTTTATCAAATTTACAAAATATCTCATTCAGTAAAAATAAAAAATAAAAATTTTGGAATGACTCTCCATTTATCATCAACATTCATCAATGCTCTAGTGTTGACATCATTCCTTAAAAGACTCAATTGGACGAATGCCACGGAAGTAAAAACAATAAGGCATAAAAAAAAATTGAATTTTTACATTTTCTTTTTAGATCTTTTTAAGATGCATTCAAACTAGCATTATCTTGAAACAGAAAGTGACTTACGTTATTGACCGATTTCTGCTTTCTTTCATCACCATCATCTCACAAAGAGTTTGATTTCAAAAGAAGGTGTTAAAAGCAGACAAAGGAAAAAAAAACTTTTCAGGCTCTCTGAATTATGGATTGTCTTCATCACTAGTTTTGTCACTTTAGTTCCCAATGAAGATTGATTCTGAAAAGAAAGATGAAAGATATATTGATAGACAAATTGATCACCGAAGAAGATCACTTATTGGGTTAGTGAGTACGTATTCAAATGTGCAAGCTGTACTAATAATCCCAGTTTGATTTTTTGAAGTACAGGTAATTGACAGGTCCTTGATAGCTTGGTCAACACTAATTATATGAAATGTCTGGAATGCTAAAAATAGTCTTTTCATTGATGGAAAAAAAGAATTTTTAAGCTGTGTGTTGGAAAAAAAATAACTTAATTATATTATAAAGAAATCTCAATTATCAAATTAGAAAATAATCAAAATTCAATTATTCTGTATTCATTGTAAATATCCAATTCTAATTCATTGTATTCTAATTCTTTCTAAATTGATGTAATTTTGATATATATTTTTAGAAAATAATTTTAGCACTGTTAAATATCACTTTTCTATACTTATATCAAAAGTGAGAAAAACCATGAAGAAAATATATGATTTTTAAATCCTAGAATGTAAGAGAATAAAATTTGGATTTATATAAAAATGTACAGTTTAATAATAATATAAATTAAATTAGCGTTTATTGAAAAAAAATTTATTCATCAAAAATTTTAACTCAGGTGAACTTTTTAGAAATATTTTCATGTACATATCAGAAACATTTTTGCAAAATATAAGCAAAAAAAAATCTTTTACGAAATGGTCATGTTAATATTAATATTTTAAACACTGTTAACTAAATAAATAACGATTGAATTCTTAATAAGGCATTTGTAATCTTGAAAGAAATCGATAATTTTATAAAATAATAAATTGAAATTATTAAAATACAACAATTTCTAGTTGTCTTTATCTTGTAATAAGTGATAGTTTAAAATAAAGTTATAATTCAATAAAAATAAATGGCAAAAAAATAGATATGTATTAATGATAAGATTCAAATATTAAAAGAAAATTTCCTTTAGATTAAATGCTTTCATAAACGAAAACTATTTTCAATGAATATGTTGATTAATTAGACATTTATTTATAAAAATTTATGTCTATTTTCTATAAACAAATGTCTAATTAATATCTATTAATCCTATACATATATTTACAGAGAATAAATTATTATTTTTAAAAATAATTTATTAATCTTATGTTAGATCCTTTGTATAATTATCGTGCATAACTGATTAATAACTTAAAAATGAATTAAACATTTCTTACTAAAATGATTTAAGAAATTCGGATTTCCTATTAAAAATTCATTGCAATTCTATTAACGTTTTGTACAAAATTAATATTAAAAATTTGTTTCTACATTATTATTAAAAATCATAACAATACACTCTAAAGTAAATTTTGAAATCTCTTGTTTACTTATCCCAGTGCAATAACCATTTGTAAATATTTTCCACGCAATATTACCCTTTGTAAATATATATGAGCCTCAATGACTTCGCATCATAATACAAAATGAAGAAACTCTCAAAATATTCAAATGTTTCAATAACAAGCCTTTGTGTCTGAAAAACAGTACCTTAAGAAAAACTCCAACTAAAAGTTTTTCAATTATATATATATAAAATACAGTAATGCTTTCGAGATTTTAATATCAACATGGTAAGGTATTGTAGTTAGTTCCTGAAATTAAAAGAGTTCTTTTGATCTTCTGAAAACTTAAATTAAAAAGTAGATTAAGTGGTCTGAAAGTAATGATTAGAGCATAATTCTTACAGGCCAACCTTCCTCTTTTTAATCTTTTGTATTGAAGAAGCTATTTACTGATTATTTTTTTTGTGTGCGTCCTTGCCTTTAAAAAGTAATCAGAAATGTGAAAGAATAAACTGCAAGCTGCAGTAGGGAGAAAAAGGAAAAAGTTCATTGAAGGTTTACAAACAAGAGTCAGGATTAAGAGATCAATAAAAGAGAGGATCACTTTAAACAAAAAAATGTTTCGTCAAACAGAACGCAAAAAGAAGTCGGATATTTTAAAAGTTTGTTGGGACGAAATTTTTGTAGGAAAAAAAGTAATTATGTTTCAAACCATAAATCTGAGTCTTGATTAAAAATAATTACTTGTTCCTAGGGCGTGTGTTGTTCGGAATGGCAGTCGGTCAACATTATTTCATGTAAAATTAAATTGCTTAAAAGAAAATAGCGTTAGTAAATTAATCTTGTTAACTGTTTATTAATTGATTTTTTTTTTTTATTTTTAATTTCTTGTTGCTATAAATATAATAAAACTAATGCATATTGAAATAAACTGTACTCTCTGTAAAACACTAAAATACATAAACGCTGAGTTTATGCAATAAAAAGGTTAATATTGAATTTTTTATAAACCTGCAACACAGAAATCCTAGAAACACTTGTTATCAGAATTAAACAAAGTTTCTACCATTATAATTTCAGGAAAAAAAGAGGATCTCCATAATATAAAAAAATTTAAGTCAATTCCTACTTTTTTTTCTTCAATATATTGCAGAAAAGTCTTTTTACAAATAAATAGAAATTTTTCTCTTACATTTGACGCAAACTATTGGTAGATATATGCAACTTAAATCTAAAAAAAACTAAAATTAGTTAATTTAATTTAATTACTGAACTAATATTTGAAAAACTGTATTAATATCTAGTGTCATCCACTACAAGTTCAAAAAAATGTTTTTATGCTTGAGTGGATGAATAAAAAGCATTTTATTAACGATTGAAAATTTGAACAAGATATATATAGGGAGAGTGTGAACTAATAGTACGAATTTAAAAAGAAAGGATCACTTTAAACAAAAATGTTTCGTCAAACCGAACACAAAAGAAGTCGGATATTTTAAAAGTTTGTTGGGACAAAATTTTTGTAGAAAAAAAGTAATTATGTTTCAAACCATAAATCTGGTTTTTTGATTAAAAAATAATTACTTGTTCCAAGGCATGTTGTTCAAAATGCCAGTCGGTCAACATTATTTCATGTAAAATTAAATTGCTTTAAAAAAATAAATTTTTCGTAAATTAATTTTGTTAACTGTTTATTAATTGATTTTTTTTTAATTTTATTACTTTCGTGTTGTTGTGAATATAAAAGAAACTTAATGATTTCAATGTAATAAACAAATTTTTTATTGAATTTGTATAAGCCTATTTTAACACAGAACGCTTGTTACCAGAATTAAATAATGTTTCTACCGCTATAATTCCAGAAAAAAATAACCAATGTAAAGCATTTGCAATGTAGCAATTTTCCCAAGGGAAGAGTTGTGGCATTTCATTTCCAGGGAGGAAAGTATATTTTTTAACAAGTACATAATAACAACCCATAACTCAAATTTGACAGCAAATAAGAAGTATCATGGATAACGAGACCTCATGAAATTAGCAATTGTCTGTTCGACCTTCACAGGTCAAAATTATTGCAGATGAAATATGGACTATTCCATGAGTTGTTTGCATCGTGATTGGTGATAAACAATGAGCTGAGGAAGTGTCCACTCCAGTGAAATGTGAGGGAAGCTGACCTCACATCTTGACGGATTTTCTTAGAGATTTTTGGAGAAAAGAGGAAAGAGTTCTATAACGAGTTGATCAGAATTTTTTTCCTGAAGTCACAGAGCAGGTTTCAAAGTGAGCCCCTTGTGGTTTCGTGTATCACGCCGTGTGATAATTAAAGTCTGCTGCAGACCACGTATTTTCAGATTCGACGTAGACTCGAGAGTTTTGAAAATCAACCAGAGTATATATATATATATATATATATATACATATAGGCTTGTGAATAAAAATTAAAGTGTTCCATGATCCTGAAAGTGGCCCTTTTCTTGAAGCAGTTATAGGTTTAGTAAACACCAAGATGTCGCAGCAAATGTATACAAATGCTGTTTGAAATTCAAATAAACTATAATTTCATAATGTTTAACAAAAACACAAAAATTTAAAGTTAAAAAACAACCACAGAGACATACATTTTATCTTGTCAATTTTTATTGGTCCTTTTCTAACTTCCAGTTTAGGCGCATTAACCATAGTATATAAGTTTTCTCATTTTTTATTACTTTTTCTTGGTGTGTTATTGTAATTATTTCAGTATACACTTAAAAAGAGAAATGATAATGTAATCACCTACTCGGTATCATTGAAGCTGGACCTTCTTTAGAGCAGTATAATAAAAATAATTAAATTAATAGAATTTTTCATCACTCTTTTCTAATAATTTTTATTTTATTTTTTAATAAAATAGAAAAAAATTGAAACTAACTCGGCAAATTTCAATTTATCATGTGCGAACTTTCGAGAACGGATGAATAAACTCAGGAATGTGGAAGTGTTTAATAATGCACGAGATATATGAAGTAATTAATACTGGAATATCGCCAAATTCGATAGCCATATGAATATAGCAATGTTGAAAATGCCAAAAGTGATAAATATGAAACTTCAAAAGAAGGAATTGATCAACGCACTACGAGTACTTATAGCTTTGGATATACAAATGTTTAAAATCCCAAGCCAAGACGTGAAAAGTGCTTTAAAACCATACTACAAAACACTTCAAACAAAAGGCAAATTCTCAGAAAATTCCATAGGACTAACGTTATTTATGAATCATTTCAAGAGTTAAGGGCCCAAAAGTACCATTTTCGCCAAAAATTTGCTTGGCCCTCATTTTCGGATAACGTTACGGACTCCTAACTAGGACAACATCATGTTCACCTATGATAATAAAAGTTATGATACTGATATTACTGATAAAATGTCTTTTATCATTTTTTAAAATAAATTTGATATAAAACAATGTAAAATTGTATTTACAGTAGAGTTTCAATGATTCTGTATATATTTACCTTACTAAATTGACTTCAAATGTTAATGAGTTATTTAAAGAAAAATTATTTGTGATTAATTATTAATTAATACTTACAATTATTTCACGAAGTTATCTGTATTTATTTTTACAGTATTGCAATTACCAGAATAATTAGGCATGAATTACTGTAATATTAGCAAACATGTTTCCATCGTTAAAAACAAAATAATTCGATAATTTTATTACGCCCTAATAAATAAATTACAAACGAAATTTAATTTTAAAAAACGTAATTAGAAAATTAAAATATTTTTAAAAACTGTAATTAACTAAACATATATTCATGTCAATTATCCTTTTTTTTTTTATTCCATGCAAACATTTTGTTACGTAATTTTTTAACAGAGGATAGTAAATGAATTGAAGCGTACATTAATTAACGTGAGGAAATGACGACAGCGCTGGGGTTTTTTCTATTAAAAGAGTAAACCAGGTTCTTTACAAAATAAATAAAAGAGTTTTTTATCCAAATCTACTAAAAAAAAATATATATAATACTGAGTTAGATATATAAAGAAAATTGGTGCGTAAAATAGTCGACGCCATGCAAAACTTTCACCGAATTGATAAAGAAAATTTTTAATGGTTTAATAAAGACTTTGTCTTCTTACAATCTCCTTTCGCACCATTATTTTAATGTAAAAACGCCTTGAATAGTCTCTATATAATCACGCTTTGAATAGTTCTGAAAAGTCTCTATATAGTCGTCTATAATCTCTATAAAATTAATAATTAATTATTATAATTGCTACAACTATTACTACTTTACTATTCCTTGTGTGTGCTCCTATCGTTATGTTACTATTTCTATTTCTATTATCACTATTATTATCATTATTATTATTTCTATTATCACTATTATTATCATTATTATTATTTCTATTATCACTATTATTATTATTATTGTATTTCTATTATCACTATTATTATCATTATTATTATTATTTCTATTATCACTATTATTATCATTATTATTATTATTTCTATTATCACTATTATTATCATTATTATTATTATTTCTATTATCACTATTATTATCATTATTCTTATTTCTATTATCACTATTATTAGTATTACTATTTCTATTATCACTATTATTAGTATTACTATTTCTATTATCACTATTATTAGTATTACTATTTCTATTATCACTATTATTAGTATTACTATTTCTATTATCACTATTATTATTATTATTATTAAAAATATTACTATTATTATAAAAATTATTACTATTATTATAAAAATTATTAATTATTATTCACAAAATTAAGTACTAATAATACATTATGTTTTATAAACAAATAAACATATAATATTGAGTTGTTTATTTAAATAATTGATAATTTTAACCATCATTCGATTATTTTGTATGAAATCGGATAAAAATTCAGCAAACATCTTATTTCAAAGTAATTATTATATGACTACGATGAACAAAAGCAAGCTTTAATTAATCAGCGAAATTGTCAAACTAAAATATTTTTCTAAGAAAAGCATATTAATATCTTATCCTTTTCATAGAAAAATATTTTCGTTTAAATAGTTTCTACTAAAATGGCAATATAAGTCAGAGTTTAGAGATTTATAAAAACAGATTCATGAAATAATATAATTTAAAGTTGTAA